>PVJS01033562.1:0-11272 GCA_004027185.1 Glis glis | reverse complement strand
TTGATGGAGAAATGAAAATGTTCCATGATAAACAAACATTTAAAGAATTCATGAGGACCAAGCCAACACTAGAGAAAATCCTGAAAGAAATAAACCACAAAGAAGAAAAAACAAGCAATCTTCAGAACCACAGGAGAGGTGAACTCCACCAGGTAGGCAACTAAACAAGGAGATTTGTCACCACAGCAAATAGAAAATAAAACTCAAAAATGATAGGAAACAAAAATCATATCTCTGTAATAACATTGAATGTCAAAGGACTCAACTCCCCAATTAAAAGGCACAGACTGGCAATGTGGATCAAAAAGCATAACCCAACTATATGCTGTCTACAAGAAACTCACCTTCTAGCCAAGGATACTCATATGCTAAAGGTAAAAGGATGGAAAAAGATATATCATTCAAACGGAGATCTAAAACAAGCAGGGGTAGCAACGCTTATATCAGACAAAACAGACTTTAAGCTAAAACACATCAGAAGAGACAAAGAGGGTCACTTGTTATTAATAAAAGGAACAATCTAACAAGAAGTTATAAAAATAGTAAACATTTACGCCCCAAATGTGGGTGCACCCACATTCATAAAACAAAGTCTTCAGGATATTAGGTCCCAAATAGACCCAAACACAATAATATTGGGAGACTTCAACACACCACTCATGCTACTAGATACAGCATTCGCAAGAAAATGGAAAGATCTGGAGAACATTATGTTAAGTGAGATTAACCAATCACAAAAAAAGAAGGGACATATGTTTTCATTAATATGCGCAACTTAGGGAGTAGTGGGGACACAAAAGGGATTCCAATGACAATGGAGAACCCCCAGTGGTGCAAGGGAAGGGGTACAAGGGAAGGGGAAGGGTAATAAAGTAGTGAATCCATGGAATTACTGTTATAAACAATGTGTATATATGAGATTATACCAACATCATTCTCAGTGCTTCATGTGGGGGGGAGGCGGGGGGGAGGCGAGGGGGAGGGACACCAAGAGCTGTGTGCATGTATGTTAACACCAAACTGATACTCATTGTGATGTGAGACTACAATGCACCAATAAAAACATAAAAAATAAAAGTTAACTAATAGAAAAATAAAGGGTACTATTTGCATAAAATAAATATTCATAGGAATAAATAAAAATGACTACCAAATGATTACATTTTAAAAACACACATTGTTAAAGACAGAACAAAATAGCTATTTAAAATTATTTTAGGCTGGGCGTGGTGGCACACACTTGTAATCCCAGTACTTGGGAGGCTGAGACCGGAGGATCCAGGTTCGCGGCCAGCCTCAGCTACTTAGTGAGGCCCTCCGCACCTTAGTGAGACCTGGTTTCAATATAAAGAATAAAAATAGGGCCAGGGGTGTAGCTCGGAGTTAGAATGCCCCTGGGTTCAATACCCAGTACCGCAAAAAAAAATTATTTTAAGCTAGGCATGGTGGCACACACCTGTAATCCCATTACTTGGGAAGATGAGACAGGAAGATTGCAGGTTCAAGGCCAGCTTCAGCAACTTAGCGAGGCCCTCAACAACCTAGCAAGACCCTGTTTCAAAATAAAGAATAAAAAAGGGCTGAGAATATAGCTCAGAGGTATAATGCCCCGGGTTCAATCCCCAATACCAAAAAAAAATCTATTTCCTTTAATGTTAGGCAATTTGGAAAAGAGTCACTAGTCTATGATCTAGTGGTATATAGGCAGATGCAGAGATAAAAGATGGATTTAGAGTTATTTTTTCTCTAGGCAGCATGAACCTGTTGCATGTTCAGGTGTCTGCTCAAAACTAGGAACTTTTCACAGCCCCTGATGCATGGGCCAGTTTAGTGCACTGAAATGACTGAAATGAGGAATGTGTTGTCTCAAAATCCGAAGAATCTCAACAAGTACTCTGTCTTTTGCTGTTGTTATAGGACAGACAAAATGCAACAACCTGTGCTACATCTTAGAAGGGATATCTCAACATGCCCTTGGACCCCTTGAAATTTCAGTAAAGTAAAAGGCACCTGACATTTTGTCAGATTTCTTTCCCACTCTCTGACACACAAATATCTTACCAATAGGTCTTGAACAACTGTTATTTCTGGATCTCTTTGTCCAAATGGCATGCCATCAATGCAATGGATCAGTGTGATGTCTTGTGGAAGGGAAAAGCAACCAAGCTCACAGTAGAAAAAAATATGACATAGGACTGGAAGGCTAATAATAAAGGGGTATTTCATCTTTTCTGGCTAAAAATAAACTGCCTCTGATGGCCTCTATTAACAGGCACAGAGACAAAGGCATTTGTCAGATCAATATACCAGGTACCAGGGTATGGATTAATTCACTCAAGCAATGAGATCACAATGAGATCACATTTATTACAATGGTTTCAATTTGAGTCACCGCTTGGTTAATCCACTGTGATTCTCCAAGATCCATCTTTTTTCTGCATAGGCCAAATAGCAAATTGAATAGGGGTCCAGTGGGTTTCCCTACCCTTTCATTCCTCAAGTCCTTTGATGATGGCATTAATCTTGGTAATTCTTCTATTAATGCAGTATTTATTTTGGTTTATTATTTTCCTAGAAATAGGCAGTTCTATTAGCTTCCATTTGGCCTTTCCTAACACAAAATCCCTCACTCTACAGGTCAGGAAACCAATCTGAGAATGCTGCCAGTTGCTAAGTATGTCTAAACCAATTATACATTCCAGAACTGGAGATATAACCATAGGATGGGGCCAGGGATTGACTGGACCAATTGTGAAATCCACCTAAGCTGACACTCCATTGGTCACCTGACTTGTGAAGCCCTGCTCTGATTGACGAACCATGGTAATGTTTTAGGTCTCTCAGAATTAGTATCAGTTCAGACTCAATGTACAGTGCCTTAAATGTCTAATTACTGCCTTATCTTCAGTGTAAAGTCATGTAGTAGAAGGCTGTACGTCCCTTTTGGGAGGTTGAAAGTAGATTAACAGTATAAAATTTTGGTAATGTAGTAGAGTCATGTTTAGGGGAATCATCTTCTCTTTCATTCAAGGAGAAAATCTTATTCGAGGATCAGTAAATTTGTTTCTTCTGGGAACTGAAAAGAGTGTACTCTGTCTTATAATTCAAATTCTACTTCTATCACTAGAACTCTTCATATAAAAATCCAGAAAACCCAGTATTTGGGAGTACTTGTGTGAGTTTATTATTATCCCTTTCACATTGCTGTCCATTATAGTACCATTCTCCACCTTGACTTTGGTGATTGCATGTCACCATTTGGTGCCAATACCCCCAGGATCCAATTATCCCTGTTGAATTTGGGTGTCCCAAGTCAGTGACAGAAGTTGTCATTGTATTTTCTGACTTTTAAAAAAGAGTGAGTGACCACAGGGCTCTTCAAGGATAATGGGACTCCCATAACAAACTTATTTTTCACAGTTATGCAGAAATATGGGTGGATGGGAAGATTTTACATGATAAATTCTGATGGTCCAACCTCCCTAAGTCTTTGGATCTCTTTCTCTGCAGTGTATCAAGGCAGTTCTAGATTTTCAACATCATTTATTAGTGTAGGTTACCTTTTGGTCCATGATTCAGCCAACAAACCATCTAAACTTTAGGTTCATTTTTTTCCTCGCATGCTGCATCATTAAATGAAGAATCTGCTTAATTGTCATACATCAATAAATTTGTCCCAATCCAAATTTAAGTTTCTTCCAACACATTATACACCTTGAGTATTCATTACACACATACCCCCATGTTTTCTGCATGTACAAATTGAAATGTCTTATAGTTCTTCTGAGTGTAGCATACCTTCTCTTGGGTCACACTTCCATCTCACCTTTTGAGTCTGCTAAGACTTGAGCCTACTGAGCCTATAAAGGATTCCTGACTTAAAAAGGTTTGGCCTATAATCATTTTTACCTTCATAATAATGAAAAACAATACATATTCAGTAGAAATTATACTTTGAATTTTGAAATTTGATCTTTCTTGGGCTAGCAGTGTGCATTATGATACCCTCTCCTAATCTGACCAGTGGCAGTAAGCACAACTAATCAGCCACATGAGCTATTCCACATTTCATTATGAGCTTTGTGTTAGATGATTTTTCCCAGTTATCAGCTAATGTAAGTATGCGAAATACTTTTAAAATAGGCTGGACTATGGGGTTCAATATGTCAGGTGTATTGGATGGGTTTCAAGTTACCATATCTTCAACTGGGGGTGGGTTTGTTGTGACATAACACTATCCTAAGTTAAGGAACATTTGTAGTTATGAGTTTAGAACAAAATAGGTCTGGTAATGGGGGGGTCCTGTGGGGAAAATCAACAATGTCATACAAGGAAATGACCTCAGCAGAGGCCATTATAATATTTTCAGGAAATGCAGGCTTAATCTTTTCAAATAAAAATAAAAAGGATGTTTTTGATGGCAAGAAAACTCAGTAGAATTTAGGAGTTCGAAGTCCCTTTTTTCATCTGAATCTTTCTGGATGACTCCTTGGAATTTTCAGGACCATATTCCTTCCTTAATCTTTCATCTTAAGGCTTTTTTTTGACAGATTGAATGAGGAACACTTACACTATAGAAGAAACCCTGTTTTGCTTAAAGTCTACTTATCAAGTGTTAATCTTGTCAGACAACAGTATCTAGATTAATGTTTGACCAAATAACTGGATACTATAGCCAAAGTAAGTCAACACAGGAAATTAACAAACACAATATATAAAGCATTCACAGAGGTTTTTTTTAATCTTTTAAAATTTTTTTTCACTCCTGGACCAGCCAGTTATGTGACTTTCCTGGTGAACTCATCCAATAAAACCCTTTATGATTACAACATAATAAATAAATAAATAAATAAATAAAGCATTCACTGAGGGTGATTATTTTATTTCCTTTTATTATAATCCTAAAATTATCTATGCTGTTTTAGAAAGTTCATATTTTTGCTCTATAAATCAATATTCATGAAACATTCTTTATCTGTACTCTTATTTAAAACAGCATTAAAATAACGTTGTATAATATTCCTCTCTCCAATATACCATCATCCACATTGTTAATATGAATAACTTTCATGAAGTTATCTTAATTTACTTATATAGGCTTGATATTTCACTATTTGATTTGTTAGCTTTAAATAATATTTTGACACGGAGCCATTATCATGAGGTAATCAGGAAACGAATTTTACTTTCAATCTTTCTACCAAAGCCATCTTCTCCTATTTTGTTAGATGAATGATTTCCACATTTTCAGAGCATATACTATTTACAATCCATCCATCAGCTCTATTTTTTCATTTTATTTATTTCTTAGGTAGTCAATTACTCTTTTCACCTGTAGTTCATTCTCTTTTAATGTTTTCTTAGACCTCTGAAAACAGTATTCACAAAGTTTTCTGCATGTTCAAAATTAATTTTTGTTTTTATACTTCAAAGACATCTACCTGGTCTCATACTTTCTTTCCTGAAGTATCTTATAGATTCGTTCTCTCTTTCTAGGTAGAATGTGGTTGTGGATCTTACTACTTTTCATCATAAAATAGTAACCATAAAAGTTATCATATAAACTGAAACAGTTTTGAGATGGAAATAAGATGATATAATGGTATAATTATACCTGGATAATCAATATAAAAATTGACTGTCCTGCACAAACCAAGTTGAGGGGGATATTGTCATGACACCAATTTGATTCATGCATAACCTCTTTAAACATTGATGATAAGTGGAGAGATGTGACAAAATGAGAGGAGTCTAAAAAAGACTCCAGTATTAGACAATATGTACAGAGGGTAACTTTAGCTCAGTGCCTCAGAGATGATCTGTAGAAAGTGTTCTAGAGAATATCATGCTAAGTGAGATCGCCCAGACTCAGAAAATCAAGGGTTGCAAGTTTTCTCTCATATGTGAACGCTAGAGAGAAAAAAACAGGAAAGAAAAGGAATCTTATGAAAATTAGAAGAGAGGCCTACAGAGCAGTGAAAGGAGATTCAGGGAAGGGGGAGATACCGGGAAGAAAACAGACCAAATGTTAGGTGCATATATGAATGTATCAATATGCATCTCCCTCTAAGTGCAATAACCAACAATTTAAAAAAATAGTGTTCTCAAAACCTGTTTTCCTCATTAGAGAGAGAGAAAGATTTGGAATATTCGTCTCTCCAGACTCATTTCTCATGATATTGACAGGAAGACAAAAATTCTGAGGTAATCATTCTCCACTTATACAGACAAATCTGGTTCTGATCAACTGTGCTAAATATCTGATGGAGATGAAGGCATTTACTATTGAGAATGGAAAGTTTGATGGAGGCTTTATGGAATAAGTTGCTAGAGAAATCTCATGGGGTACAAGGTGCAGCACTATTGGCATGCTACAGCTTCAATTTATAGAAGACTTATTGCCAGTCTCTATCTTTCAGATTGTGGCTAGTTACACTTTCTAGGAGGAAAACAGATTTATATGGAAAGCTTTATCGGCAGTAAATATAGCATCGACTGCTGAGGCTGGGCCCTAGTCTTTAATTGATATTTTTATCTTACTTCTCCTCCATTAATTCTTGTGTGCCTGTGTATGAGCATATGCATGCATGCTGTAATGTAAGGGTACATTTTCATCTCCAAATATATTTACATTTGCTCCAGGATGAAATTAATCAACATATTATTACTCCCTTCATTGAATTACTATGAAACTACTGCCAAAATGTACGTTAAGCATATAGATGAGGACCTATATCTAGATTTTCTTTAGAAAATTTCTTTAGAAAATTTCTATTTTCTAGATTATCTAAAAGAACTATACTGTAAGTCTTCATTTTAAAACAGTGCTACTTATCTGGTTTTGTTCATTTTCTTAATAATCATTTTGAGTATAATGGGTCCTTCAAATCTCTATAGAACACATACAATTAGCTTAACAATTTGTACATAGAACTCTGGTAGAATTTGATTGAACTTGCATTGAATCTGTAGGTCACTTTGAGGAGATTTGATACCATAAAAACATCAAGACATGTCTCAATTTACTTAGATCTTTTTTTATTTTTTAATAAAGTTTTGAAGGTTTCAGTGCACAGGTATAGCATACATATGCTAAATATATTCTTGTGTTCATGCTTTAATGTTATTATTAATGGCATATGTTGGGACATGTATGAGTTTCCTATTGTTCTCATATTGCACTGACTAGAACTTGCAATATTGAATTGCAGTGGTTAGAATGAATAGTAATTGATGAAGTATTAGCGATAGCTTGCTTTGTTCCAGAACGTAGGGAAAAATAACTGATTTTCATCCTAGGCCAGATTCATGTGCTGTAGCTTGTGCAGCCACAAAAGACTCATGCTTACAAGGGCCTTGTTCCTGGTTTAATGATCTCTGTCCCTGCCTTGAACTTGCAATAAATTTGCCTTTGTAGTTGTGTCTTATAAATGAAGTCTGATAGGAAAATTGGACATATGCAGGAGCAGAGAGGGATATGATGTGTTTAGAGTTTCTTACTGTTCCATTCATATATTATGTCTGTGACATCCCATGAGCACAGAATTCATATGTTTTTAGTAGGAGTCCAAGTGTGTGTAAGACAAACTAGTGTCTTTTGTCTATAAATGAGAGACTGGGGTTGGCAACTCCAACAGGTTACGCTTTCCATTCAAACCAGAACTTGCTTCAACTGCAAGAATAAGACAACGACTTTCCAACAAACACAAACAACCAAGAAACCTTATCATACATTTTTTGCTCTGTTATGTTCCTATATTAAGTGCCAATGCTGAAAATAATGACAAAAGAGGTGAAGGAAAGGAAGGGTTGATGCCTGGTTCTTCTCATTCCAGTTTTCTTTACTACTTAATACACTTATTTTTATTGTTGTTTACTTTCACTTTGTAAGTTCTTTTTACTTTATTATTTTTGTATTTCATTATATTTATACCATTAATTTATCAACTATAACTATTTAATGGTTGTTTTAGTTTTCACAATATGCATCAAAATGTTACTACTTTACTTTCACATAATGTTTTATCATGTAAACACAATGGCCTGAAACAGTTTTAACAAATGAAAGGAAACTTCTACATTGACATTTCTTATTCCTTTGTGTATATCTTAGCTTCCCATTTAATACCAGTTCCCTTGTTTAAAGAACTTTAGCATTTCATCTTGTTCAATTTAGTTGGTAATAAATCCCTTCAATTTTGTTTCCTGGAAATGTATTATGACATTTTGATTTGTGATGGATAGTTTACTGAATAGAACATTCTAGGTTGACTCAATCTTTTTCCTTCCATACTTTGAAGGGATTCTATTGATAACTGTTTTGCATTTTCTACTGAGGAATATGTGAACATAGTTATCTTCCATCTTCTGTACACTGTTACTAGATCTTCATCTTTGGACATGTATGGTTTGTATTTTATAATGGATTGAAGAAAATGCAAGCATGTTGTCATTGTTGGTCATGATACTTTCTGCTACCTGTTCTGCAATTATTCTGTCAAGTCAGTATCTCCGAACATTTATCACTATCTTCTCTTGATGAGATTTTAATGCTTGATTTGGATAGTCCTCTCTGCCTCAAGTTCAAGAACGTTCTTCAGACAAACCAGAATAATTATAGATCTTTTACCAATTCTCCCCCTGCTTCTACGAATTGTAGTTCTGTGCTGTTCATTGTGCAATGCCTGACAATTCATTACACCAATATTTTATTCAATTTGGTATTTTTTTATTACTAGTGGACAATTCCATTCCCGTCATTATAGAATAGCCTAAGGCAAATTATTCACTTTCTTTTTTTTTGTGGTACCGGGGATTGAACCCAGGGCATTGTACCTCCATGCTACACCCCCGGCCCTATTTTTTATCCTTTATTTTGAAACCAGGTCTCACGAAGTTGCGGAGGGCCTCACTAAGTAAAGAGAGAGAGAGACAGGGATAGAGAGAGAGAGAGAGAGAGAGAGAGAAAGAGAGAGCTGAGGCTGGCCCGGAACCTGTATCCTCCGGGTCTCCGCCTCCCAAAGTACTGGGATTACAAGCGTGTGCCACCACACCCGGCTGGAGTCAATACTTTTACCCTGACCAGGTTGCAATGAGCAGTCTTAACTACCCTATGGAAGGGTACAAGCGTGCACAACCACGTCCAGCAAATTATTCACTTCCTTTTAATGCATTCACCATTCTGGTATCATAGGATTCTGTCCCACTACTTCTTCCCCTCCCCACCCTTCACTATTTTTTTTTGTCTATTCTCTTTCACTGATGCATTGGTCTAGCTTATCTTTGACTAGACAAGGTCCCACTTTATATGATGACATCTTTTTCCTGAGAGTGCATTTTATTTGGTGACTTCCAAGATCTCTGCCCTCCCCTATCTCTCTGCATCATATCTGTATCACAGCAGTGCTGTACTTCTCTGTTATGGGTTGAATTGTGTACTTCCATCCAAACTCATGTTGGTGCTACAATACCCTGCATCTCAGAACCATGACCTTATTTGGAGATAGGATCTTTTTTTTGTGTGTGTGGTACTTGGGAATGTACCCAGGGGCATTCTACCTCTGAGCTACATCCCCAGCCCTATTTTATATTTTGAAACAAGGTCTCACTAAGTTACAGAGGGCCTCACTAAGTAGCTGAGGCTGGCCGCGAACCTGCGATCCTCCTTTCTCAGCCTCCCAAGTACTGGGATTACAAGAGTGGGCCACCACGCCTGGCTGGAGATAGGATCTTATAGAGGCAATCACCTTAAATTATATCATAGGATGGACTCTTATCCAATATGACTGGTGCCTCTATGGAAAGGAGAGACTTGGAGATACACACATACAAACACATACATGTCCCACAGAAGGAGTCAATGGTACCAAGACCCTTGTCTTAGACTTCTAGCCTCCAAAACAGTGTGACAACGAATTGCCATTGCTTAAGCCACTCTTGTTGTGGTACTTTGTGAGCAAACAAATATATCCTTTTTGTTTTAGAGGATAAGTAAAAAAAATACAAAAACAAGCCATCATTTTTTCTGTCAGAACATTTAATTATAAAATATGTTTAAAAGTTAACAACATACATTATGGATCATATAGACCAATCCTGTGTGTACATGCATGGAAAAGTTTTGACATTATCTTGTCAATTTATAATTGTTTTATGTTAATATTTAACTCTCTAATTATTTTCATGTGCCCATACAGCCCAAGGTTACTGGGGAAAAATATACATCATGTTGATTGCTGTCAATGTAAATGTGTGACTGCTAACCTCAGAGCAGCAGTTGGTGGTTATTGTTATTTATAAATCAAACTACACTTATCTTCTCCAGTGTGTCGGTAATGTCCTGCAGTGCACCTGAGAGGAAGAGAATGATGCAGACACAGAGCAGATAGAAGGTGTAGGCCAGGGGATCTCACTCTCAGGTGAAGACCCCACTGGACACTTGCCCACGGCTTTCATTGTCATCCTAAAAAGGGAAGGTTGAGATTTGGATGCTGCTGCATATGTGCAGAGAGTCGGGGAGAGAATATTTAACTAGTAAATGTGCAGGGAGATCTACAGGTGATGTCTAATGGGTAAACATGCAGGGAATCCTTGAGGTAATGGCTAACTGGGTAAACTGCAGAACAATTGCAGAACGTCTTTGAGATAATGGTTAGAAATAAAAACACTGAGGGTGTGTAGAAGATCCTTCAGACAATGTGTGACAAGAGGGATATTTGGGAGTTGGGGCTGCCAAGAAACACAGGAATGTTTACCTTGGAGGAACAGGCTGTTTTCAGCAAGATCAACAGTTCTGTCATAGCTTTCCATGACCCTTAAACGTTTCCAAGGCAAATGTTAACCTGTCTCTGGTAGTCACGTTCTCTACACCAGGTAAGATTTTGGCTCCTTTGTCAAAAATCAACTGGCTATAAGTTTCAGACTGTCTCTGTATCTTCTATTCCATTGATCTATGTGTCTGTTTTTGTGCAAATGCCATGCTGTTTTATTACTATAGCTCTGTAGTATAATTGAAAGTCAGGTATTATGATGCCTCCAGCATGATTCTTATTGCTCAGAATCATTTTGGCTATTCTGTTCTTCCATATGTATTTTAGGACTGTTTTTTTTCTAGTTCTGTGAAGAATGACATTGGTATTTTGATAGGGATTGCATTGAATCACTAGATCACTTTCAGTAATATGGCTATTTTGATGATATTTATTCTTTCTATCCAAGAAAATGGAAGGCCTTTCCATTTTCTTTTTTTTTTTTTTTTTTTTTTTTTTTTTTT
>PVJS01033561.1:0-22102 GCA_004027185.1 Glis glis | reverse complement strand
GAAGGGAAGGGAAGGGAAGGGAAGGGAAGGGAAGGGAAGGGAAGGGAAGAGAGAAGAGAAAAGAGAAGAGAAGAGAAGAGAAGAGAAGAGAGAGAAGAAGAGAAGAGAAGAGAAGAGAAGAGAAGAGGCTCTACCACTACAGATCTCTCCAGGAATTACCCATAAAGGAAACACATTTTCTAATTTTTATATACAATCACAGCATTAGCCTTCCTAGATGGGAAAATTTCAATCAAACCAGAGAACATAGATATTTATAAGACCATTCTAATATTCTATTGAGAGCTTCATAACAGGACATTCACTGGTTTCATGAAAGAGGTTGCCACTGGTGATGTGCCAACAAAAAGAGGCCAGTACATCCTGGAGAAGAGAGAGTGTTATAGTTTGGATTAGAATGTCTCCCAGAGGCCCATGTGTTAAAAGGCATGTGACAACTATTACAGGATTGAAAATCATTAAGTTCTACAAATTTATTGTTAGATTAAGAAAAACCTGGAAAACCAAAGCCAATATCAATTAGAAAATCAGTCTTTGAAAAAAGTTTACCAAAAATATTTAAATTCTGAGGTAACAGAGGCTTTCTTATTCTTATTTTTTTTCTGGACTCTCACCCCATAATATAAAAGATACTCTATTTAGAAATAATGTCTTTCACCTCAAAAGATTCTCAGTTCTCTAGTGGATTTTTAGAAACTTTTGAGTTACTTGAATCTTACAATTAACCCCTGTTGAGCAAGGAAATATGTATTTTTGTGGGAATTGATTTATACTGTTTTCCCTTTTCAACACAGTACAATTCAACAGAGCCTCTTATACCCTCTCTCAAATGGATAGTTCTGAATCAGACATTTGCCATTTAGCAAGTGTTTTTTCATCTTGTAATTTGCTTTTGCTGCATTTAAAGTAATCTCTACACTTGCTCAGAAGGGCATGACAAAGATTCAGACTCAGCCTTGTTGTCCCGTACTTCAGGGAGGTTAGGCTTTAAAGGATGAATTGCAAAGAAATAGCTGAGTTGAGCCAAAATCGTCAGTGCAATTACTGTTTGGTGCATTTTTTGGGAGGGGGAGCTAATGATATTTAAATCAATTTGACTGAAAAAGAAAAGTAAATGTCAACCCAAATACCAAGGAATGGATAACCTGCTGAAAGATTGTTAGACTCACAAGTGATTTCCTGTGCTCTAAGATTGCCCCAAGAACCAAGTCAACACACTAGTCTGATGGTAATTAAAAAATCTAAATAACCAATACTTATTTTGTCTAAAGCACAAATGTAAATTCAACTTGACCTATGAACAAATTAACACAAAATTCTGATTATGCTTAAGCTACAAGCAGTTTACTGCTAACAAGTAGTTAGCAATTATTCTTATTATTTTTATAAAAAACTTTCTCTTGAAAAAGTCAAAATACTATAGAATCATAAAAGTTGTGAGGGACTTGAGGAGCTATTTAATTCACTCATTTTACAAATTTGGAAGCTGTGATCCACAAAAGTTAAGTGACTTGTCCACAACATGCTGCTAGCCTGTGCTACTTGACTATTCCAATGAGATTTAATAGCATATCTTGGTGTTTAGCTCCTCCTAATTTTCTCTATTGTATTGTGAAACAGCTCTTCCTTAAAAACTACTATCAATTTTGGAGAAGGAAGGAGTCCCAAATTTTCTATATTAAAATGTAAATAAATATTGACTAAAAGTCATCTTGGCTTTATCCCTGACGTCTGTATAGAGATGCACAAACCATATGATCCAACTTTTCGGTGAGGCTAGATTGGCAAAGAACTTCAGTGGGAGCTTGAGAAAATTTCACAATGTGTTTAATAAAACAGAGACAATCCAACAGTGGTGGTCTCAGAGTGCAGGAACACTCGGAAACTAGCCAGGAATAAAACAAACCAAGGAAAAACCATATACACCATCCATTAAATAAGAAACCCAGATCCATGTCAAAAGTCAGAGATTAGAAATGGAAGAAATTGGATTCCAAAGACAGGAAAATGAAGAGGAACACAAGCAATATGGATGATGGAGGTAACCTTAAAGATGATTGAACAGAGTCCAAAGGCTGGGCGTGGCAGGCAGACACTTAATCCCAAACAGATTAGATAAATGAAGTGGGCCCGATAAATCTTATAACCCCTAGGACTATGGAGATATCTTGATCCCATAGCTAGCTCAAACCATATTCTAGACTCTAGCTATGATTTGCCTCATTGATTCATTTATTCACTTACTCATCTAATATTGATGTATATCTACTGTGCACCATGCACTGCACTAGAGAAAAAGCCAATGAATATGACAGACTACATACAGTTGCTGTGTTCACTGCCTCACAGTCCATCAGGGAGACAGACAGCAAACAAATCATTACACAAAAAACTGTTTATCCTTGTAGCCAAAGTTCTGAAGAGAAAGTGCAGCATACAGTGAGAATTCATAAGAGACATCTGTTTAGGTTGAAGATAAGGGGAGAAGTTAAAATAGAAACAAATATCAAATGGAAGTCAGTGAATTTTTATTTTACATCTATAGAAATACCACCTGCTAATAATTAGTAACATCAGACAAAATGTGCATCTGAACAGTCTATGTGTACTAGAAACCCAGTGAGGAGGGCAACTGGGAGAGCTAGAGAATGCAGAACTCCAGCCCCCCTGCTGTTGGACAACAAGCAAAAGCAAGGCTCCCTCTCACTTCCACTTACTCTGGAACTGAGACCACAGCCTATAAGAAATGTTGCGCTTCAGCAGTGTCAGGCTCTGTTGGACCTTGGTGCTCCTGTCCTGACCTGTGTTCAGTTTCTCCATGACTGAGGACTGTTGTACATCCCACTTTTAAAAGTTCTCAGCCCCAGGAATCCAGTCTTTCTGCACTGTTCCAAGAATTCTGGACATTTCTCACCTATGTGCCATAATCTTTTCTGGTAAATATCTGAACTAGACAAAGTTTGAGCTCTTACAAGGTAAAAAAACATGTCTCGCTTATCACAGAAATGTAATCTAATGCTTTGTTTTTCATTATCTCCCATGGTCAAATCCCATATTCTGCAGAATTTCCAAGGATACCTGTATCTCTCAAATCAGATGCTAGAACAAAGCCCTGACACCTGAGCTGATTTCCTTAGAACCTCATGACTATATAGGACTTGGCCCACAGACACCAAGCCCGCTCCTAGAAGGAGGTCCTCGTGAGATTTCAGCTACTAGCTAAGCTATAGCATCAGAACTGGTTGATCAGACCTCTCAGGATGCATGTGGACTAACTCTGTGATCTCAAACCTCCCCAAATGTTCCTTGATTCATTAATACCCATGTATGAAAGAGAAGGTGTTGAAAAAGCTGAGTAATTTAATAGTAAATACTGCAAATATCTCTGTGCCACATGGTTGCCCAAATGCCTTGCTCTGTCCTCAAAAAAGTATAGAATGAGAGGTTATAAACCCATGCTGTTCAAGACAGTGTGTACAACCTATCAGATCATCTCTGGAGTGCTGCATATCATTTTGAGCACCGCATTTAAAACAGGGTTTGGAAAAACTAGTGTTACATTTGGCCTAAAGCTGCCTCCATTCATATTTTAAGTTTGGCCAAAAGGGTTTCTTTGTACATAGTGAACTGCAACCTAACTTGATGTATAGACAAGTAGTTGAGTCTCAGCCAATTGCAAGCAGCCAAGTGCTCAAACCATATTCAAATAAGACATGGGAGGTGGATTCTGGACCATTTTTGGTTCAGACTGCTTCTCAATTCTAGAATCACAAATAAATCCAATTAGGATCTGCAAATTTGTGGTTATTTTGTCTTATAATATGAGAAAGAATACTCAGACTAGTGAACAGACCCAAGAGCATTGTGTTAATTTTTTTTGTTGTTGTTTTGTTTTGTTTTGTCACTGTGACCAAAATACCTGACATTAACAACTTAAACGAGAAAAGATTTATTTTGGTTCATGGATTCAGAGGTTTCAGTTCATGATCCGCTGACTCCATTACTCTTGGCCTGGGATGAGGCAGAATATTATGGTAGAAAGGCATGGCAGAGCAAAGCAGATCTCACCTCGTGAAAGCTAGAAAGGAGAGAGAGAGAGAGAGAGAGGCAGACAGACAGACCAGGTACAAGAAATACCCTCCTAGAGCACTCCCCCAGGGACCTACTTCCTTCAACCAAGCCCCACAACCTACAATTTCCACCACCTCCCCATAGTTCATTCAAGTTATTTATCTATCAAGTGGATTAATCCACTGATGCAGTCATAACTCTCATGTGATTCTATCATTTCCTAAGAGCCCCACTAGTGAGCACTGATGCACTGGGCATCAAGCCTTCGACACATGAGCCTTTGGGGGATATTCTAAGTCTAAGTCAATGATCATTCATGTGAGAGAAATTGAACCTGAAGGAGTCAGGGGTTTAGCTTGAAGGAAGATGACTAGATGACTAGAAGCTGTTAAAAAAGACTGTGGCTGAGAATTAACCTTCCTCTGAACTGTCACAGGACCAATAAAAAGCAAAGGAGCGACAGATTTTTAAATCACTATAAGCAGTTTTCCAATATCTAATTCTAATAGACATCTTCAAAGACAACAGGTTAAGCCGGGCATGGTGGCGCACGCTTATAATCCCAGTACTTTGGGAGGCGGAGACCGAAGGATCCGGGTTCACGGCCAGCCTCAGCTCTCTTGCTCTCTCTCTCTCTCTCTCTCTCTCTCCTTAGTGAGACCCTCCGCAACTTCGTGAGACCTGGTTTCAAAATAAAGCATAAAAAATAGGGCCGAGGGTGTAGCGCGGAGGTAGAACGCCCCTGGGTTCAATCCCCGGTACCGCAAAAAAAAAAAAAACAAGACAACAGGTTGCTGCAGGGATTTGAGACAGAGGACAAGGTGGTGGAAATCAAGCCAGAGTGAGAAGCTGAGTATGCACTGGGGCTTCACTGAGGATTCTGAAAAAGAAAAGAGGCTAGTTCTCATTTCTCTCAAGCTAAATATGGATAAGTGTTCTGGAACCTTTTCCCTACATCCTCCAAAGGGTGTTCACTCTTAGCTCCTGCTCAGTTGAAGAATAGCTGAAAGGAGAAGTAACTGGTCTTTCTGGGAAACTCTCTGATGCACCACCGGTAGAGACAGGACTTTAGTGTGGCTTTGAAGAAACCTGAATGTGCAAAGTTGGGCCAGACGATACTTATAACAGTGATGTTACCATTGATCAAGAACTTACTGTGTGCCAGGCACCTTGCTAGACACTGGAAATATGGTATCTCATGAAATACTACACTCATGCTATGAAACAGATGTTTTAGTCCTCATTTTCCAGTGGAGGAAACAGAAATTCAAGGAACTTAAGTTTCCTGCAAGGTCACTCAGCTGATGAGTGATCATAGCCCAAGCCTGAGCTCTTACCTGGCTCCTCCCAGTTCATGTCCACTACATACACCAACCATGCCTCACTCCAGTGACTTTGATGAGGCACTTCTTCCCAAGCCAGCTCCATTCTGTTCTTGGGCTCCCAACTTCTAAGGCTCCTTGGCATAGTAGAAGGAACCTATCCATTAGATTCAGACAGACAGGTTTAAAACCCAACTTACCACGTACAGCTATATGATCTTGGGCACATTATGCATTGCCTTTAACCTTCAATCTCTTAATCTTTTGTATAGTAGACTCAGTCTCCACTCCCACTGGTGCCAGGTTTTGAAATATGCAAATAATAAAAAAACATTAAGTTAATTATGTTCTTGATAAATCCCTTAGGAGGATGCCACTTGGAGCCCCCAGTATGTGTTAAGTAACTTTGTGTACTGAGGCTACAGATATGATCAAGACAGTCAAGGTCCCTGCTCTTAAGGAGGAGGGACAGTGGAGGGTACAGAGGCTCATTTAGTGGAGAATGACAGTTATCACACGTTAGTATTAAAAACTATTAAAGACTTAGGCAGGGTATGGAATGATAAGGATAACTTCTCTGAGCAGGTGACATTTCAGCTGAGATCTGAGTGACAAGGAGCCTCCAGTACAAAAATTAAAAGAAAGAGCACTCAGTCACAGAAACAGCTAGAATAAATATCTTATGGAGAGCCAGAGCAAAGCAGCCTGAGGGAGAGTGGTCCAAGATGGGGCCAGGCAGTTAGTTGGGAAGTTAGATCATGTCGGGCTTGTTTCTTCTCTAGGTGTGTTGGAAGAATTCTAAGCAGAGGCAGACTGTGAGCTGTGCTCCCTTTTCAAGTTCTTTCTGAGAGCAGTAGGAAGATGGGGTTGCAGGGTGAAAGGAGAACCAGGGAAACCAGTTACCAAGTTTTGCAACACAGCAGGCATAAGATGCTGGAAACTTGGTGGAGATGGGAAGGAGCGACAGATTCAGTTCATGCTCGAGAGAGTTGACAGGGATAGGTGGTAGATTGGACATGGGGTATGGAGGAAAGCAAGGAATCAATAATAACTCAGTAAGTCCAACACAGAACATCAAATGAGAAGGTTGTCTTCCAATTGGGGGCCACTTTGTATAGGGAAAAATATATACCTTTAAACATTAAAATCATCCTTAACCTGAGAAGATGTGAAATGCTCATACTATGAGAGGCATACCAGACACAAGACCAATGAATTCATGCTTCTCTCATTTAAGTTACTCTGGGGCATATGCCAACTTAGTGGAATGGCTAAAGTCTCATGCATACATGGAATATAAGTTTAGGTTTATGCTCAGTCTCTGTCTCTCTCATCAAATTCAGATCAGTTAAATGTGCTCTGTGGTGACTCTACAATAATAAGGATCATGCATTATTTATATGAGATCATGTCTTCTTTAGAACTTCTAGTTTGAATTTCATTAACTATCTGAGATGACTTACTGTGTGTTCATTTCATGTATGCAGTGGGAATAATAACACCCTCATTCTAGTGCGCTTGCTGTGAGGTTTACATGACAGTCCCCACAGTGCTGGCTCATTGGGAGAATTCAACAAAAGTTGGGTTCCTGTTCCTCACTAATGAACCTTTAAGTAGCTTCTAATAAATTGTTCATTCAATGACTATTTATTGAATACCTACTATGAACCAAATACTGTTTTCGGTGCTGTAGAGGTAGCTGTGAATTAGATAAAGTTTCTGCCTTATGCGGCTGTCATTCTAGTGGGATGAAAAAGGCAAGGATGTGATAAGCCTGTGTTCCCAGGCTGTGGCTGAGTATGGCTCCTGCTTTCGGAGTCACCTCTTCTCTCCTCTCCTGACTCTGACCCTTCTGCCTACCTAATTCTCATAACAGCCAGGTATAGTTTGCATTCTAAGTGTTCCCCAAAGATCTATGTGTTAAAGTCTTTATCCCCAGGTTGGCACTACTGGGAGGTGGTGAGACCCTTTTTTTTTAATTGGTGAGTCATAATTATACATAGTAGTTGGATTCATTGTTGCTTATTCATATAAGCACATCACATAATTTAGTCAATTTCATCCTCCGGTGGTGGAACCTGTAAGAGGTGGGGCCTCGTGGGAAGTCTTTAGGTCACTGGAGGTGTGCCCTCAGAGGGAACCGTGGACGCCAGTTTCTTCCCCTTTCTTCTGCGTCCCTGCCATGAGGTGAGTGGTTTTGCCACATATGCTGCCTTTCCACAGGCCCCAATGTAGCAAGGCCAACTGATCATGGACTGAAGCCTTGAAAACTGTGAGTCAAAATAAACCTTTTCTCTTTACAAGTTGGTTATCTCAAGTATTTGTTATAGTGGTGGAAAGCTGATAAATGTGTATCCTTATAATTACATTAATCCCACTTGTATAATCCAACATCATCATCACATTTCAAGATCCTTAATTTAATCACCTTTTCTAAATTCATATATGTATGTATGTATATATATATATATGTATGTATGTATATATATATATATGTATATATATATGTATGTTCAATACCCAATATATATTTATATTGGGTGTTGAACCCAGGGGCATTCTACCTCCAAACTACATCCCCAGATTTTTTTTTTAAAACAGGGTTTCACTAAGTTGCAGAAGTTGGCCTCAAACCTGCAATCCTCCTGTCTCAGCCTCCCAAGTACTGAGATTACAGTCATGTGCCACTATGCTTGGCTCTTTTGTCCTTTTGCCATGTGAAATAGCATAGTCACAGGTTCCAGGGATTAAAACATGGACACCTCTGATGGTGGTAGTGGCGGGAAGGTAGGCATTATTCTGTCTACCACAGCTGTTATACATCCAAGGGAGATTTGTTAACAGAGGACCTAGTCAGGATTCATATAAACATCTGTTCATGCTAAGCCAGTAGAGTGGACCTTCCCATAAGTAATCAAAATAATAAATATAATAATTAGTACTTCAGGACTGATCCAATTACCAGATCACATTCCTGGCCATTGGTCCTGATTTGGTATTAGAAAGCTAGGTCTCTAGATCCCACTTACATTGCTGTGTCAGACTCATCAGAGGGCCCAGGGGCACCTTGCAACCTCAGTAGACCCGAAGTCCCCATGGGGCCACATGGGGTTAGACCCAGGGCCTGACAGGGTGAAAGTTCTTTACCTGGCAGGGTGAAGGTGGCCAGCAGGGCTCTTTGCTTAGTTTTATACAGGAAACCAGGAGTTAAGCTTATGTCTCTCATCCCCTAGATCCTTGGAGCCCTTGGGTCCTTGGCTTGTGTACAGACAAAGCTGAAGCCAGGATTATGATTGAGTCACTACCTGGGAGCTGTGCATGGCAGCTGAACTGCTGAGTTCACTGAGCCAAGACAGAGCAGCTCTTCAGTTCCTTGGAAACCTGGGTTTCCTCTATGTGTAGGCCAGCGAATGCTGACCTGTCAGCTCTGCATCTCTGGGCAAATGGCCTGGGAAAGGGGACCACATGCTATGCTGGCATGATTTATGTTTGTGTATGTAAATTGGCCCTATTTTAGGGATAAAAAATGTCTCTAAGTACACTTTTAGATAAGAATGTCCATGTGACTTGTTATCCAGGCCAAAGTCTCTCCTCTTTTCCTTATATAATCAAATCAAATACAGTTTAATCCTGAAACTAGGAAAGAAACAATTATCTGGAAAATTCTTTGGCCAGATGTCAACTTTGGGATGAACTTTAAACAAACAAACAAATAAAAAACCCAAAAGCAAAATTCTAATCTTTTCTTTCATACAGAAATCTCAAGTTCCCTTCCTGAATTGCAGCTTTTCTAAGATTATAGTGTATCAGTTCTTTGAAAAGATTTAGTTTTTGTGTTCCATCTTCATTATATCCTTCCACAGATTTATTTATTTTTATTTTTTCAGTGCTGGGGATTAAATCCAGGGGTGTTTTTTTTATTTCTGAGCTACATCCCACTCCTATTTTGTTTTTTATTTTGAAATGGGGTCCCACTAAGCTGCTGAGAGCCTCCCTAAGTTACTGAGGGCCTTGCTAAGTTGCTAAGGCTGGCCTAGAACCTACAATCCTCTTGTCTCAGCCTCACAAGTACTGGGATTAAAGGCATATGCCACCATGTCCAACTTATTTATTTTTACATCTATTGACTGACTCCTATGTGTTTATAATGGCTCAAACTTCGGAGTACAGTTGCTGGTCTTACTGGGTTTATGAATTAGAAGGGGAGACCAAAGCAATTTCCAGTTACTAAAGAAGCATGGGATATTGAAGTTGGTGCCATTGATGGTTCTGCTGCACAAAGGGAAATCCCAGGAGAGAGGATAGTATTTGAGAGAGTGGGCATTCAAACATCTGCTAGTGGAAAGAATAAGAGTGTTGTTTGGGCCTCAACAGAGAACATATGAACCCAGGTAGTTTCTCAGTGAAAAAGTTCACAGTAACATGGCATAGAGGAAAGAAGAGCTGTGGGGACTCTGAGCCTTGAATTCCACATCTGCCCCACAGAACCTGTGACAGGATACTAGTTACATGGCACTCTCTACACTTCAGTTTACCTCTGGAGTAAGAGATGCAATGGTGCAATGGTGAGCCAGGCTTACCGTACCTTTTTTTTTTTTTTTGGTACTGGGGATTGAACCTAGGAGCATTCTACCTCTGAGCTATACCCCCAGAGCTATTTTTTTATTTTTTATTTTTGTTTTGAAATAGGGTCTCGCTAGGTTGCTGAGAGTCTTTCTAAATTGCTGAAGCTGCTCTCGAACCTGTGATCTTCCTGTCTCAGCCTCCCACATACTGGGATTACAGGTGTACATCACTGTGCCTGGCTCGCCATGCTCTTTAACTGTGTTCATGATGGAGTAACAGGCCACTCAGGACTCACTGCCTTGAATAAACACAGCCAGTCAGCAAAGTGCTGCAAATAATTGAGCCGTACTACCTATGTCTTAGTCAGAGAACAATTCACAAAGAACCGGGATAAAATTTATGTGACCTTTAAAACTGTAAGAATGTAAGCTAATTTTCTCTGGATTTGTGAAGCATTTAAGGGCCTAATAGCTCCTCTGATCTATTTATGAATGGAGGCAAGCAGCAAGTCATTCTAATAGTTAAGCCTTTTCCTCCTACTAGTTATAGAACTTAGACCTTGAAAGAATCTAGATTACCATCCAAACTTTTGTAAAGAAAACAGTTGAAGCAGCATTTCCAAGTTGGCCCAGCTAGTTAATGGAGAGCCAAGAAGGAAGCCTAATTCACCCTATTCTCAGGGCTTTTCTGCACCTTGCTGCCCCTTACAAGCTTCACACAATGAATAAGTGTTATGCCTTGCCATGGCCTGGTATGTTCTGGGTGCTGAAGACAGAGCAGTAGGCACACAGCCCAGTGTCCTGCTCTCAGGGAGCTCCTATCTTTGTCGGGAAGATAAAAAATAAATGAGCAAGATCATTTCAGGTGGCTATGGGTGCTGCAAAGAAATAAAATCATAGCAACAGAACCAAAAGTGATGGGAGAAGAGTGGGTAGTTTGGTTTTCTTATTTGTTTTTGGGTGCGGGGGATCGAACCCAGGGTCTGATGCATGCTGAGCACATGCTCTACCACTGAGCTACACCCTCAGCCTGTGGAGAAGGTAGTTTGAAATGGAAGGCAGAGAGGCCTTTTGGAGGTGAAGCTCTTCACCTCATTGATGATGTCATAAACTAACTCACAACTCATTATAGGAAACACCACTATCCAACACTGCTGGGAAAGGCACAGTTCTCATTCACAGAATATTGAGATTTTTCAAGACACCACCTGAGTTGAAGTCTGAATGAAGAGAAGGAGCCAACCACCTGGATATCTGGGAAGAGTCTTCCAGGCAGAGGTAACAGTAAGTGTGGGCCCAGAGGCGAGACCAGCTAAAAGGCAACGTCTGGTGTGAATGGAGTTTGAGACCAAGAAAGAGAATTGTATATGAGGCCAGAAATATTAACTAAGTCCAGAACCTACAAGCTATGCTAAAGAGCTGGCCTTAAACATGATATTTATGGGATCCAATATGTTCTTAAAAGATCGCTCTGTCTATTGGGTAGTGAATGCTGTGCAGAGGCCAAGGAAGAATAGGGACACCAGTTCGGAGGCGGGCAGGGTAGTACAGGTGAAGAGGATAATGACATGGATCCAGGAGGCAGAAAGGGACATAGAGAGAAACAGAAGGGTTTAGAACACATTTTAGAAGTCATAACAAACAGGACTTTCTTGCAGAATGTGAAGGACAAGGAGAAATCAAGGCAGCCAGCAACTGCAAAGCCTGGGGACAAACAGGTGTTTAGCAGGGAATGCCAACTTCAGTTTTAGATATGGTGAGTTTAGGTTGCCTGTTATACATTTCTTTCTTTCTTTTTTTTTTTTTGTGGTACCAGGGATTGAACGCAGGGGCATTCTACCTCCGTGCTATACCCCCGGCCCTATTTTTTATACTTTATCTTGAAACTGGGTCTCATGAAGTTGCGGAGGGCCTCACTAAGTAGGGGGAGAGAGAGAGAGAGAGAGAGAGAGAGAGAGAGAGAGGGAGCTGAAGCTGGCCGCGAACCCGGATCCTCTGGTCTCCGCCTCCCAAAGTACTGATACATATATTTCTTTAAACACTTCCTAATTTATTCTGACATTTGCCCCTATTTCTCTGAATTAAATGAGGTTTCCTGTGTCATGCTCTAGAAACTCAAGTTCCTGCCTATGATTCTTGTACAAGTAACTGGTTGTTATTTAATGGTGACAATGATGTAAGATATTTAAAAAGATGCCCCAATTTCTCATGTTGAGATGCCTCTCCTGGTCTCTGGATATGCCCCAGCTTTTCCTTTACTTTATAGAAACCGTGGGGCATCCAACTCGCAGATGGGAGAGGCAGTGGGACCAATGAGACCCAGAAGGCTTAGAGACTACTGGGCAGAGTCTCTGACATGTGACCTTCAGGGCCCACTAACTGGATTGAATGATCAACATTTGAGCTTCTTTTGTTTGTTTGTTAGGGCAAACAGTGGGTAATCAAAGAAAAAGAGTACATAAGGTGAGATCTTAGTTTGGAAAAACTCAAAGAGAGAAGAGAGAGCCAGCAGCTGTCTGCCTGGCAAAAGAGAGGAGATCTGAATCCCCCAGGATCTGATGAGAATAACACAGATGAGAGGCTTAGGGAGCAAAGGAGATGAGCTTGTTCACCAGGACCAGGAATCTATAGTAAGGATGAATTCACCTTAATTTGATGGAAGATGCAGATTATAACTACAAAGATAAGTATGGAAAAGAAGGTATGGGTAGAGGGTAGGGAGTGGATATCAAGGGCTACACAAAGAAGGTATGCTATAATTTGGATCTGAAATGTCCTCTAAAGGCCATGTGTTAAAGGTCTGGTTGCCAGCCCATGGTACTATTGAGAAATGGTGGAACCTTTAAGAGGTGGGGCCAAATAGGAGGTTTTAGGACAGTAGTGATGCTCCCTCAAAGGGACTTGTGGGACTCTTCTATCTTCCTCTCTTTCTTTCTTCCCAATCATAATAGGCTGCTTTGCCACAGAATCAAAAGCAATAGGTCTGCCCAACCATGGACTGAAATCTCTAAAACTGTGAGCAAGTCCTTCCTCTTTGTAAGTTGATTGCCTCAGGGATTATGTTTAGGAAATTAGGTCTTATGTAGAGGAAAGCTGACTAACATAGGGAGTGAACTAAAGCAGTCTCTGAAGGCCATAGATCTGAATGATCAAGACTATATATAGTCAACTCTCCCTGTCCTCAGATTCTACATCTGAATTCAATCAATCACAGATGAAAATATTCAGAAAAAGAGGTATGTATGGACCAAACATGTACAGACATTTTTCTTATTGTTTCATAAACAATACAGCATAACAACTATTTACATTGTGTTGAGTAATATAAGCAATCTCAAGATGACTTAAAGCATACAGGAGAATATGCCTACATTTTATGCAAACCCTATGCCATATCATATAAGGACTTTAGCATCTGCAGATTTTGGAATTGTTGAGGGCCATAGAACCAGTCCCTTGTTGATACTGAGGGATGACTGTATATAGTTTTTTCCCTAGGATCTTATATCATGAATGGTCCTAGTACTACCACACAGCTGGAATCTAATCTGTTCTTACTAGTAGGCAGTTTGTGAAATGGAAAAGAGCATGGGCACTGGAGCCAGAAAGCCTGAGTTTGAGCCTGACTCTGCCATCAACTAGCTATGACTTTGAACATGTTACTTAAATTCTCTATGTTTCAACTACTTCATCATTATTTTTTTTGGCAGAACTGGGGATGGAACCCAGGGACATTCTACCTGTGAGCTACACCCCCAGCCCTATTTTTTTTATTCTTTATTTTGAAACAGGGTCTCGCTAAGTTGCGGAAGGCCTCACTAAGTAGCTGAGGCTGGCCGCAAACCCGATCCTCCGGTCTCAGCCTCCCAAGTACTGGGATTACAAGCATGAGCCACCACACCCAACTATTTCATCTTTAAAATGGGAAAATGATAGGCCCTACCCTATGGGGTTGTTGCAAGGATAAAAGGAGTTAATACATATTAAGCCTCTGAAGTAGTTCCAGGAACATATTAAGCTCATTCAAGTACCATTTCCTATAAGGAGAGGAATAGAGGAGGAAATGGGGAAAATATTTTAGCTTTTTATTCCCCCTACTCCTTAAGAGGTAGAAGAGGCCGTTGTTGACATGACTGACTCTCTTCATGTTGTCTTGGTGTTTTGGTATGAATGGTCTCCTCAGCAAAGCTGAGAACTCACTAAGTCATCTTGCACCTACTTTGGAGGAAAAGAATAGTAACTACATTAGTCATTACGCAGCATCTGGAAAATATAAACACAGCAGCATAACGTCTGATTCTGCCTCCTAAAAACATTGCTAAGTAATTCACCATGGCTGAGACATATGCAGATGGCAAGCTCTCTTGAAACATCACTGTGAAATATCTGGGAACTTTATAGATTAATAGCATCAGAAAAATGCTATTAGAAAAATCCACCTCCTGACCTCTACCATTCTTCCCTTCAGCTTATGCCATTTCTCTCCTGAGG
Source organism: Glis glis (assembly GCA_004027185.1). NCBI lineage: Eukaryota > Metazoa > Chordata > Mammalia > Rodentia > Gliridae > Glis > Glis glis. The sequence goes on along the minus strand of PVJS01033561.1, from coordinate 7,653 downwards.
AAGCAAACTTTCAAAAAATTATATTAATATGTAAAAAGACGAATTATCAGTCCATTAAAGGAAATAAACCCATCCTAATTAACAACTGTTCATGGGAAAATTGTTTGCTGCTGCAGGGCTAGATAAATGCCAACCCAAAGCTACAGAAATTACACCAATTGCACATTACAGTTCAATTATTTTGTCCTTGCTCAGCCAAGTAATTGATGTCTGATCATTCAGCCTGGTGGGTGTTGATGGAAGAATGACTTCTCCCCAGGCTGGATCAGCATCATGAGCAGCTTCCAAACCATGGCTCATGGAACAAAAGGGCTGGCTCATGGGGTAAATGTGTATCCAGACCAATTCCCTGGAGGAAATGGAGATGGGGTAGCCATCACCACTGGATCAGAGCAAACACCATCCCTGATCACCTGTTAGCTTTCTTGCTAGAAGTCTGTACCCTTAGATAACCTCTTGGACTTAGTCAAACTCTGCAGTTCTCAATCCAGAACCCACAGAAACAGCTTTGTGTTTGGGAAAAAGAAACTAGGTGAGGACTTTCCCCTCTGGTCAACAGAAATAGCTGGGACAGTTGCTATAAAGGCCCATTTTTAAATGATTGATTGAGTACCTTGTCTCATTCTGTTTCATGACCTTGATAGCTAAATGGTTATTTAATGGTTTTTAAGTGCTGTTACTTCATATTTAAGCATCAGGGAAAAGTCTCCTTCAGATGCCCATATCCTTGGTGAAGAGAATTTCTGAACAGCTAATGGAATAATTAGAGAGTCTAATCACAGGCCATGGATCTAGCATTTCAGCACTAATCTGAACAAAGAGGTGTGCTCATTGACATCACACATACAAATCCTTCCCATTCAAATCTGCTTCTGTTCAAAATTGCTATTTAACATAAATAATACCATAAGACTTACTGATATAAACATCTCATTTGGTAGACAAACTTTTGTAGAAATGATCCAATGCTGATATAAACATCTCATTTGGTAGACAAACTTTTGTAGAAATAATCCAATGCTGAGACTGAGAAACATAAAAGAAACACCTTGCCATATTGGATATTTTCATTGGACATCTGACAACCACTGGCTTGGCTCTGTCTTGCTTTGTTGACAATTCAGCAGGAAGAATTCCTGGATACCTACTGTATCAGCAAATTGTTTTCTCTCTGAGAATAGAGAGCACAATATATTGGTCATTAGGACTCATACTTTTGGGATAAAAACACACTTGTGAGTGTTTTAGAGTTGAAAGGGACCTTTGATGACCTGCTGGTCCAACTCAGAGAGAGTAAGAGCCTTGCCTTGGGTCATATAGTTAGGGGCAGATCTAGAGCATTAAACCAAATTTTCTAGAGATACAATTTGGGTTCATTCTATTTCATTGAGGTGACTCTTAGAAAACACATTTGAATCACCTAAATTTAGAAAACAATCAGCAGAATTATTTGACTTGCTCTATACTTGAGATAGCCATCTCTCAAGTTCAAGATACAAATCTCTAAGAGGCCATCTTATCCCAGGTCCGGGATGGAGGTTAGGCAGTGACGTTGACATATCTGAAAGATGAGCTGTAAACAGCTCTAGAATGTCCTAGTGATCCTGGAAGTCTCCGGAAGTACTACTGGTTTGTGGCTGACAAACTTCAGGAGCTGTAACAAGGTGACATTTTGTTAGGAAACATGATAGGGGAGATACATTCTCTTCATCAGGGGAAATACAGACAAAATGAAGTATGTGGGTGTGTTTGTTGAATGATATAGCAAACATCTCTACTGAGCATTTACTATGTGAGATGCATTGTATCTTTTCATGAAAAGGATTATAGAAGGAGATGTGTGTGGCTAGGAGTGGGGATTGAAGAATAGGGATTGTGCCTAGAACAGGGTGCCTGTCATATAGTTCTGTGGAAGGTGTACTGGTGGACTCAGAGTGAAAGTAGAGGTCAAAACACCTGATCTCAGGAGTAGTAGTGGACAAAGCCACTTTCCTTTTTATTTCCAAAAATAGTGACTGAGGTTGGAGGAGCATGTCATCTGCCTCTTAGAATTCCCAACCATTTCCAGAAAAGTATTCTGTATATCCTAGACACATAGTAAATGTTTGTTGAAAAATGAACTAATGAATTGGTGAAAGAATAATTAGTAATACTTATTTATTTGAATGTATTGGAAAATTATGTTTGGTTGGATGATTTTTCCAGTTAACTAAGCGTCACTTTGTAAACATTAAGTAATCTTGTTTTAGTCATGCTATATGGACTTATTGATTATGTTCCTTTCTTCTTAAATTTATTTTGCTACACATAATTTTACCTTTCCTGAGCAGTAGCATCGATTATTTTATTCTGTACAATTGTAACTCGGGGGCTTATGGAACATAAGTTATCTCTCCCCCATAATGCTTTTTTTTTTCAAACTTTGTGCTTCTTCTGTTTCCTTCCTTAACTTATCATCATGAGTGGGAGTCAGGCAAGTGCTAGGTGCCTGGAAACAACCATGAGCAATATTAATGTGCTCTTTTTCCTTATAGGGCTTGTAGTATAACCTGGAATGCAAACAAACCATACAAATAATTACAAGCGGAGGCCAGTTCTATGAAATGAAATGCTATGATAAAGAACAGAGGTGGAGGAGATGTGGTACTTCTACAGTGGGTGAGCAGGGAAGACTTTACTGAGGAAGTGACAATTAAGCTATGTTCTAAAGGAGGAAAGCAAGCCAGCTGTGGAGAGAATGCCTTGCTTACTCGCTTTAGCAACTCTCCTCTCCCCACTTTCCCCTCACTGTCGATGCTTCTATTATTCACCATGAGGAAGGGCTAAAGACTATCAGCAAATATTGGAAATACATGTTTATTAAATAATTGGTCTGTGCAGAAAACAGACGTGTTGTTCATAAGAGAATTGCAGTCCTTTCTTAGGAGAAAATTATGATATCTATGACAGCTATTTAATTTGTTCCTCATTTAGATTTGGCAAGTATTAATAAATGCCCAGTACATGCAAAGCACTGAGAACCAAGAGAATAAAAACTGAACAGTCTCCTATACCTTAGGAATTATGTTAGTCAAGGTAAGTGAGGTTATGGTGCAATAACAAGTAACCCCAGAATCTCAGTGGCTTAATAGAGTAACAATTTATTTCTCACTCACACAATTTACAGTGTGGGTTGACAGCCCCCCTGGGTAGCTCTCCTACAAATAATTACTCAGGAATCCTGCTTCTTTTCATCTTATGAGGCTGACCTCTATCCTTAAGGTACCCTGACATATATCAAAATGTATAATTACAATGCACCAATAAATGAACATAAAAAGTTAAAAAAAGATATTTTTTTAAAGACCAGTGCTGGAAAATGTGTACACCACTTTATCCCTATTCCACCAGTCAGAACCCAAACACATAGCCTGAAACTAACTTCAAGGAAGGCTGAAAAATGAAGTCTTCCTGTATTAAAAAAAAGAATTGGGACTGGTAAAGATATAGCCACTCTCTATACTAGGAAGCTCTTCATTTAGTGAAATATCAGCAGATGCAACAGCACATTTATTAGAGGGGCCAATGGTCAAAACCACTAAACAGATGTAGAAACAAAGATGGGAGTCCACAGAGATCAGATTAATTAATTTTGATTAACTGAAAGGGACAACTGGTAAGAGAAGGCTGCTAGAGGAACTTGGTTTGATTCAGGGTCTTAAAGGATGCATGGGTATTTTAAGGGTAGAAATAAGGAGTGAATTTAGAGAAGGGCACAGAAGTATGAGAGTTCATACCAGCCAAAAACAGTGAAGAGTCTGGTAAGACTAGAAAAATGAGTAGAGGAAAAAGAAGAACCAGATTCCAAGCCAGGGGTCTTGGATGTTTTGTTAAATAGCTTGGATTTTGTTCTATGGGCAATGGGATACATGAAAGTGTTTTGAAAAGGTAGTGACATCATCAGATTTGGGTTTTAAAAGATACATTTTCTTTTCCATATGTTTGATTATTAACTGAGGTTGGAGGAAATTTAATGGCTGTTAATTAGGGATGTTGCTATTTCATAACAGGCAGTGCTTCCCTTCCAAGAATTTAAAACATTTTGCATACATTGGAGAAGCTCATTGATTCTCAATTTCTTCAAAAGTATCACAGATGAAATATCCCCATATTGCCTACTGTACTGAACTGAAGAAATCTCATGCTGTCAGTACAAATGATGTGTAAAAAAGGCTGTAGGTTGCCTCACTTGTGAGCCTTACAAAGAACTCTGCCCCCATGCCATTAGGAGAACAAGAGCATCATGTCAAATCCACAGTGTCACTTGAAGTACTGAAACTAGATTGCAAGGATTTACAACAACCCCTTTTGAATGCCGCCATCAGTACCTTTGAGGTCCAGCTTTCAGCTATTTATGATCAGCTAATGGCACTATATCTTAAGCTATAACCCAAAGGCAAGTATCTATTTTTTCATGGACTGTCAATCCTATTGCTTGATTGCAATATTGATAGTTAAATGTATTTCTTTATATAGTGCCTGTCTAAATACAATGAACAATTAATTTAAGTCCTAAAATACATGAAGTTGTACCTACTCAACTATGGTCCAAACCAACAGTTTTAATACCAACATCCCCAATCTGGAAAACAGTAAAAAATACAGCCTGATTTTGTATGATCTTTCTTCAGAAAAGCTTAGCACACTTTGCTTGGGTAAAGTTTTCTACCCAACAGCCAATTCTTTCCTGACTCCTTTTTCTCAGAGTCCTGATTCTGCTCAGAGGTCCACTTTTTCCTAACCTAACTGAGGAGCAAACCCAAATCAGTCCTACTCTAATCATGAAGACCTGTGCCTTTTGTCTGTGGTGGGTTGAAGGATGATCCAGTTCTGGATAACAAAGCAGTGGCTTTCAGGGGCTTCATGGAAATGTTACTTGGATTTCAAAGATCAGCAATGCCATATTATTTGTAACATATTATTTGTTTCCCTTTGTGTTATTCAGCTTTATTCAGCTTTCTGTTGCTGTGACAAAATACCTGACATAAGCAACTTAAAGGAGGAGGAAAGGTTTATTTTGGATCATAGTTTCAGAGGTTTCAGTCTATGGTCACTTGGCCCCAATGGGTATACACGGAAGGGAAGAGCTGTTTATCTCATGGCAACCAGGAAGCAAAAAGAGAGGAAGAATGAACCAAGGTCCCAATATCCTCCTTGAAGGCACACCCCCAATGACCTGACTTCTTCCCACTAGGCCCCATCTCCTATAGGTTCTACCTCCTCCAATGCTGGTGATTGTTTAGCATATGGGCCTCTGGGGATAGTTCAGATCCACTATAGCACACTTCCTCTACTAGATGTTGTTTTGTCAAGATATGGTGCTAAGAACAGTAGGGGCCACCCTGCCCTGAAGCCCTTGGGGAATCCAGATAAAGCAATACCAGTATCTTGAAGATGACAGAGCTAGGCTAGGAGGAACCCAAGTCACAGACTTAACCAAACCCAGAGTTGTTCTGTTCCAGGACCTCTTTTTTCTGAGATGACCCTTTGGAGTTTGTTGTTGTTGTTGTTGGTGGTGTTACTGTTTGTGGCAGAAACACCATAACCAATAAAAATGGTAATTCTGTTCCCACCCCACAGAGGGAAGCAGATGGTCAAAACAGAGTGTTCACAAGCCGGGCATGGTGGCGCACGCTTGTAATCCTAGTACTTTGGGAGGTGGAGACCAGAGGATCTGGGTTCAGCTAGCCTCAGCTCTCTCTCTCTCTGTCTCTCTCTCTCTCCCTCTCTCTCTGTCTCTCTCTCTCTCTCTCTCTCTCTCTCTCTCTCTCTCTCTACTTAGTGAGGCCCTCCGCAACTTCGTGAGACCCGGTTTCAAAATAAAGTATAAAAAATAGGGCCGGGGGTGTTGCGCGGAGGTAGAACACCCCTGGGTTCAATCCCCGGTACTGCAAAAAAACAGAGCGTTCACAAAATATAGTTCCAGGATCTAACATATATAATCAGTGTCCCTGGAATTGTACAAAGTAGGTGTCAGAAAGCAAACAACTTGCTCCAGGACATGAAGGGGATTGGTGAGGAAGCCAGAAAGAGTCAAGCCAAGAGAGTGGCTTCCTACTGGAAGGCTAGCTGGAGTTTGCAGCCAGGCACATTCGACTCTGATACTTTCTTGGCTGTGACTTTGGGCACTTCAACTTAGCATCTCTAAGATTCAGCTTTCCTCATCTGGAAAATAGGTACCTCTCAGCTCCTTGTGAAAATGCAAAATAATACATGGTAAATTATCTAGCATAATGCTTACTGGCCCATACAAGATGGGCCTTCGGTAAAGGGCAGCTTTTGTTTTAACTAGTGTCATGAATCACTGACTTCTTCTCCCTTGGATTCTCAATGGCAGCAAAGACCCTCTGGCTCATTTACCCTCCTCTTGACACCACAAATTCAGAGTTATTAGTGTGAGTCATCAGTTCATGCCTAACATGCAGCTCCATATCCTATATTCGAAAGCTCAGATGGATCAAGTAGGTTCCAGAGACCATGCCTGACAACCCATTTTCTCAAATGATACTGTCACTTACAAACTCAAGAGAAAACCGGGTTTGTAAGAGTCATTTTAATTGAGTGCTATGCTACTTACACATACTCCTGATTAGTTTTTTTTCATAACTACTTGTTAGCTTCCAATTTGAGGCAAGGAGAATTAAAAAACCTGGAATGTTCTCTCTTAGAATGATAATTGCTCATTAGAACTCTATTTTGTTATAATTGTATAATTCATTATGCTGAGCACTTCATTAGAAGCATTGTAAAAATTCTGACATCTTGAATATGTTACACTGAATATCAAAACGAATCTAATTTAGAGCTTTACTGTTTCTTGAGGGCATTTTCTAATTAATATACATCAGAGATGCCATAAAAGTGAGAGTCTCCATATTTTATTCCGGGGGTTATTATTTGGAGATTTTTTAAAAGCAACTTTATTTTGAAATAGGAAGCTTTCTTTAGAGCAAAAAGAAAAAATGGCCCATAATCCTGAAATAGCCACAATGAGGCCACATCTGTCTTTACAAATACAAGTGGTTCAGAATTATCTGCAATTAATACTAAACCAAATCTTTTTATAGTGCTTACAGAGACTTTTGGGTAAAGATAGCAGATTGAACATTTTCATCTATCTCATTTTCTTCTTGAAATCCTATGAAAGTGGGGACTTAAATAGGGTATAGATCCCCAAGAAAAAAAGAAACAAGAATAAGAGGAAGAAAAATTCTGGAAGCTGGAAGCAGAAGGACAATGGAAACTGACTTTGCAGACCCAAGAAAGCAAAATCCTAAGTTGGCAAAGTGGAAAGTGAGAAGCAAACTTACTATACTTCAGAACACCCCAACCCCCATCACTGATGGTGCCAGTGACTGGGAGTAAAGAGTGGTATACGAGGATCAGCTGAGAGACAGCTAAGGGAGCATTTGGATCCCCAGATCTCCCCCTCACACTGTCCAGATGAAGAACTTCCCCTGTCCACACTGGCACAGGTTGAGGGGTGTTCACCACTAAAGGGGTGAATCAAAGGGTCTCTGGCCTGTGGCACTCTAGAAACAGTGGATTGCAAGGATACCACAATAAAGCAGGGAATCAAATGTATATTTATAAATGTATGATAAGACCTTCCCT
>PVJS01033560.1:0-22100 GCA_004027185.1 Glis glis | reverse complement strand
CTTCTCCACATCCTGACCAGAATTTCAACATTTGTTGTTGTTTGTGTTTTTAATGATTACCATTCTAATTTGGGTTAGGCGAAATCTCAGAGTAGTTTTGATTTGCACCTCTCTGATTGCTAATGATGTTGAACATTTTTCCATACATTTATTTTCCATTTGTATTTCTTCTTTTGTGAAGTGTCTATTTAGTTCACTTGCCCATTTTTGATTGGGTGGTTTATTTATTTTTTTTTGGTGGTGAGTTTCTTGACTTCTCTGTATAATTCAGAGGAACATGACCTAAATTAAAGGCTTTTTTTCTTCAGTAAATTAATGACTTTACCATGTAAAGAAGACAACGGCCATCCTGATGGTGGTGGTTATGCTTAATCATGATACTGGTGTGGTTTCAAAATAACTGGCCCTGATAATCTCCTTATATAACAAAAAGCTACTCAATATTGTCTACGCCCAAGTATAAATTGGTAACCTCTATCCATCTTTTTAATATCTAGAGAATAAGTGACTTTATTTATTTTTATAGTTTCTTGGTATATTTTAGCCTCACATCATACTGTAGGTCATAGTGATAGTGACATATATGCACACAGCACTTGGTGGACTTTCCCCCTGGCTCCCTCTCCACTCCTCCTTTCCCCATATGGAATATTGAGATTGACATTGGTATTCTCACATATGTACATAATGTCAATAGAAGTGATTCCTTCAGTGATCCTCCTTCTCTTCCCCCCCATTCCCCTAGACCACTTCCCTGGCTCCACTGAAGTTACTCCTCCATTTTCTGAAGTCCCTCTGGTATTACTACATAGATTCTGCATATGAAGAAAACATATGACCCTTCACTTTTTGTGACTGGCTAATATTACTTAATATAATGTTCTCTAGATCCATTCATTTTCCTGCAAATGACATAATTTTGTTCTCCTTTATTAATAAGTAGAATTCCATCGTATGTATATTCCATAATTTAGTAACTCATTCATTTTGTTGATGGACACCTAGGTTGGTTCCATAATTTGGCTACTGTGAATTATGCTAGAAACATGGAAAGGCATGTAGTACTATAATATTCTGATTTCCATTCCTTTGAAAAGATATCCAGGAATGGTATAGCTGGATTATATGGTACAACCTTTCCCAGTTTTCTGAGGAATCTCCAACTGATCTATATAGTGGCTGTACTAATTTTCAATCCCAACAACAGTGTAGAAGAGTTCCTATTTCCCCACATCCTCTCCAGGAGGTGGTCTAAGGGAAGTGATCTAAGGGAGGTGGTATAAGAGAAGGGGAGGAAGAAGAGTGAGGTTCATTAATAGAATTCTTACCATTGGCATATGTGAAAATACCAATGTCAATATCAGTACTCTGTATTAGGAAGGGGGGAGATAGGAAGGCTGGGAGTGGGTGCTATCGGTGTTGTTTGACTTCTTGATTACAATTTTTATTGGGGTTAGATGGAATCTCAGTGTAGTTTTGATTTGCATCTCCCTGATTGGTAATGATGTTGAACATTTTTTTTCATTTATTTATTGGCTATTTGTATTTCTTCTTTTGTGAAGTGTCTGTTTAGTTCTATTGCCCATTTCTTGATTGGGCTATTTTTTTTTAGTGTTAAGTCTTTTAAATACTTTGTATATTCTAGATATTAGTCCTGTTTCAGAGGAATAGCTGGCAAAGATCTTCTCCCATTCTGTAGACTATTTCTTTAGACACTTGCTGAGCAGAAACTTTTTAGTTTAATGACATTCCATTTATTAATTATTGTTTTAATTGTCTGAGCTTTGGGGGTTTGATTGAGGAAGTTTCTACCTGTGCCTATCTGTTGGAGTGTTGGACCTATGCCCTCTTCTAGTAATTTCAAAGTATTTGGTCTAATTTCTAGGTCTTTTATACATCTTTACTTGACTCTTGTGCAGGGTGAGAGGTAGGGATTTAATTCCATTTTTCTACAAATAGATAACCAGTTTTCCCAATATCATTTGTTGAAATGGCTGTCTTTCTCAAATGTATGTGGTTAGCACCTTTGTCAAGAATCAATTGGCTAAAGTGTGTGGATTTGTTTCTGTATCTTTTATTTTGTTCCATTGGTCTATGCTGTTTTGATTACTATAGCTCTGTAGTATAATTTGAAGTCAGGAATTATGATGCCTCCTGCATGGTTCTTATTGCTGATAATTGCTTTAGATATTTTGGGTCTTTTGTTTCTCCATCTAAAATTTAGAACTGATTTTTCTAGGTCTATGAAGAATGACATTGCTATTTTAATAGGGATTGCATTGACTCTGTAGATCACTTTTGGTAGAATGGCCATTTTGATAATATTTATTCTGCCTATCCAAGAGCATGGGAGATCTTTCCATCTTCTAAGATCTTTTTCAGTTTATTTTTTTAGTGTTTACAATTTTCATTGTAGAGGACTTTTACTTTCTTGGTTGGATTTGTTCCAAGGTATTTAATTGTTTTTTAGATTATTGTGAATGGAATTGTTTTCTGTATTTCTTTTTCAGTGGATTCATAGTTGGCATATAGAAAAGCTACTGATTTTTTTTAGATTGATTTTGTATCCTGGTACTTTGCTAAATTTGTTAATCAACTCTAGAAGTCTTTTGGTTGAGTTTTTTTTTGGGGGGGTCTTCTAAATATAGAATCATGTCATCTGCAAATAGAGATAATTTCAGTTCTTCTTTCCCTGTTTGAATTCCTTTGATATCCTTTTCTTGCCTTACTACTCTGGCAAGAGTCCAAGTACTACATTGAAAGGAGTGGTGATCGTGGGCATTCTTGTCTTGTTCCTGATTTTAAAAGAAATTCCCACAGTTTTTTCCTGTTCAATATAATGTTGGCTTTGTATATTGCCTTAATGATATTGAGGTAAGTTCCTTCTGTTCTGATTTTCTGCAGCATTTTTAACATGAATGGGTGTTAGATTTTGTTAAATGCTTTTTAAGCATCTATTGAGATGGTCATGTGATTTTTATCCTTAGTTCTATTGATGTGGTGAATGGCATGTATTGATTTGAATATGTTGAATCAGCCTTACATCTGTGGAATGAAACCACCTTGGTCATGGTGTACAATTTTCTTGATGTGGTTTTGAATGCATATTGCTAGTATTTTGTTTATAATTTGTTTATAATTTTGTTTATAATGCAAATTGCTAGTAATTTGTTTATAATTTTAGTAATTTGTTTATAATTTTTTTTACAATTTTCTTGATATGGTTTTGAATGCATATTGCTACTATTTTGTTTATAATTTTGTTTATAATTTTGTTTATAGATCATATTGGTCTATAATTTTCTTTTCTGAAGGGATATTTATTTGATTTTGTTAGTAAGGTGATACTGGACTCATAGAAGGAGTGTGGAAAGATTCCATCTCTTTTGATATTATGGAATAAATTGTGAAGTATTGGGTTTAGTTCTTCTGTAAACGTTTTGAATAATTCAGCAGAGAATCCATCTGGACCTGGGCTATTCTTTGATTGAAGGTTTTTGATTGCTCTTTGTGTTTCTTTGCTTGCTATTGGTTGGTTTAGGCACTCAGTGCTATAAATTTTCCTCTTTCTTCAATTTTGGTAGGTTGTATGTGTCTAGAAATCTGTCTATATCATCTATGTTTTCCAGTTTATTGGGGTATAAATTTTCAAAATAGTTTCTGATGATCCTCTGGATTTTGCCACTGTCTGTGGTGATGACTCCCTTTTCATTTCTGTCTTTAATAATTTGGGTTGATTCTTTCTTTTGGTTAGGTTGGCTAAGGGTTTATTAAACTTGTTAATCTTTTCAAAGAACCAACTCTTTTTGCAGTACTGGGGATTGAACCCAGGGGTGTTCTACCTCTGCGCTACACCCCCGGCCCTATTTTTTATACTTTATTTTGAAACCGGGTCTCACGAAGTTGTGGAGGCCTCACTAAGTAGAGAGAGACAGAGAAACAGGGAGAGAGAGAGAGAGAGTGCTGAGGCTGGCCGTGAACCTGGATCCTCCAGTCTCCGCCTCCCAAAGTACTGGGATTACAAGCGTGCGCCACCACACCTGGCCCAACTCTTTGTTTTGATGATATTTTGTGTTCTTTTGTTGTTGTTGTTCTCCATTTCATTGATTTCTGCTCTGATTTTAATTATGTCCTGCCTTCTACTGGCTTTGGGATTAGTATGGTCTTGTTGTTCAAGGTCCTTGAGATGTGTCATTAGGTTGTTTATTTGGTGACTCTCTGTTTTTCTTATGTAGGCACTCAGTGCTATAAATTTTCCTCTTAAAACTCACTCAGGTCCCTGCAGGAAGGGACCATTTCAGCTGCAGCCACAGGAGTTCACTGGGCAGTTGGTTGGTTGGTCTGTAGATTCATAGTGATCTTGAAGAGGCAGGTTGTAGCCACTGCAGGAAGTTCCTGTTGATTCTACATCTGAGTTCAGCTGCAGCCGCAGGAGTTTGCTGGGCAGTTTGGCTGAGCAATCTGAGGAGCTGCCATCTTGAGGTATTCAAGCATGGAGAGAAGAATGTGATTATTTCGATGATGGTTTTCTGCAATCAATGGCTTGACCACATTCTGTTTCTTCTTTGCTGGAGTTGGCCTCTCAGAGCTGATGGGTCTAGGCAGCCACCAGCCTGGTGCAGGCTCACCAAGATGGAACTTCCTCAGCTCACCAGATAAGACATGTGGAGCTCTTTTCAATCCTCTGCTCTTTGTGCTGCCTCCAATTCCATGACATTGCTACTGTCTTTATTCTGTTAAGTCCTGACTGCTTTTCTTCTCTTACCAAGAAGCAGTCTATCTGCTGCTATCAAAACATCATGTCATACTCTATTCTGCCATCTTTAATCTCTATGTGATTTTATTTAATAAATTAACTCTTATTCTAATTATAAGACATATTTTCAAACCCTCCAAATTATGCCCATATAAGTAGAGTCCTAATCAATATCATCCTCCTATATCAATATTAAGTTTGTTTTGTTGTAGTGTCTCTTCTGTCATTGTAATAAGGCATAGTTAGTTGGTAGCTGAAGTAATTTACAGTTAGAGTCTGTAGCTGAAGCGACTGCATGATTGTTACTAAGGGCAGCCCCGCTTTGGCTATAAAACAGGGAAGTTTTTTCTAAAAATCAAACCGGGATATGGGCACATAATTAATGATCTGTTGGAACTAACAAAATGTACTGTAGAAACTAATTGTGCCATTGTGAACACTAACGGCCTATTCTTGCTTCTGGACTCTGGATATGCTTGGCTTGCTTGGCGTACCTGAATACTATGGAAATGGTAGGGGCTTTCTACCCCCTGCTATGAGAACCTGTCATGGGAACCTCAGTTTGCATTCTAAGCTTGTATTAAATCTCACCCTATATAAGAGGACACTGGAGGGCAGTTGGCCACCACACTTGGTCGAGATACCAGGGTGGTCCCAGCTGCCGGTTTCTTTTAATAAAGACTCTCAATTGGCAACTCTTGAGGTCTGGCCAGTCTTGTCTGGGAGGACTTGGCCCTATAGCATCATTAGTAGTATGTACTATATATGATTTCAGTTAAACCACAGGACAAATTTGGCCAGTTCTAAAAATATTTTCAGATAAAAGGCTAAACTGTTCCTATTTGTAAACATACCAACAACCCCTTACCATGGGAAATAAGAGGTTTAACAACAATAAAATGTATCATCTCTTTTTCCTCGTGAAGAGTCATTTTTTCTCATGTAAGTAGTACAGAGAGAATATCTGAAACTGTTTTTTACAAAAAATAACACTAATTACCTGACAACTAACTATGCTAATTTGTAATGTCTGCTAGAAACACCTGACAAAATCTATCATAATTATTGATAGGCAAGAGGAATATTCAGAAATTCTAGATATTTTTTCTTTTGATTTTGTGCACTTCATATATATATATATATATATATATATTATGTCAAAACACCAGAATGTCTCATATTCATATAAAACTACTCTAACTCCCCCTATTCTGCTTGCAAGGTATTTATCAGACATACCCTTTGCATGAGAATTCTAAGCTTAAATGAACCATGCTTCCACTGACGCAGATTTCATCTCCTTGCACTTGGCCTGTCACCTGGGGAAAGCAGTTTCCCAATGCCTCTGTGAACTGCCATACTCATCATTTCTGCTGGGATTTCTTCTGAGAGAAAAGTACAACTCTACCTGGAAAGATATATTTCCTGTCCTATTTCCATGTTTGTAAACTTATACCCAATGCAGCCTATGACATTTTTGTGAGTCTCAATGTTTACCTGAACTCAAAGATCCCTGGTGGACATTTCACCTGCACAAAGGCATTACTTGAAGGCAAATGTGTAGACTTTGCTTCCAGGCATAATAAAAGTTTATAGTAATTGATAATATTTATTGTATGCTGATAGATATTAACTCCTGGTGAGTCTATGAAGTACTGTCATTATCTTCATTTTACAGAGGAAGAAACAAAGGCACTGGAAAGCTTGGTAAATTGTTCAGGGTGACATAGCTACTAAATGGTAGAGCTGGAATTTGAACCAAGCAGTATTGTCCTACCTACTGTTTTTATTCATTTCATAGCTCTGCCTCTCAGTAATATGCCACTTCCAATATGTGATTTTCAGAGGTTGAATAGCTGAAGAAATTTCGCTAACATGCAATTAACACATTGTCTAAAATTTTAAAGTCAACTACCCAATAACTGTTTTTAAGAAAGTTGATTTTAGTTTTGAAGTGCCTATTGGCACCATGAACATTATGAGACTCTTACTCGCCAAGCCACTGACTTTGTTAAGTTGGTGGTTTGAAAGTGTTTATTCTATATTAATTTCCAACAAAATCTTTCATGGAACAGCAAATAAAAATATTCAGTCATCCATAATGACATCCAAACAAATGCCCAAACTATTTAATGACATCTAGATTAACATTTTTTAAATTTTAAATTTTAAAATTTGGATCTCAATGAATAAGACAAAAACACTATGAACAAATTAAATTTTAGCTTCTAGGAAAAGGGAATGCACAGGATTTATTTAATGTTTAAAATGTGCTAGGATAAATATAATTCTGATCATCAACCAAATATTTCTCTGATTCTAAAATAAAATTAAATCAGTTTGTTTACCTTTGGTTTACAACAGAAACCAGGACTTGGTCCCTTAACTCTGGGACCTTTTAACCCTGGGTGTCTTTTTAAGCCTTATTTAGTTTTAAATGCTCAGTTAATTTATTTGGAAATGAGATTAGCATGGATCATTTTAAAGGGCATATGTGTATGTGTTGGCAGGTAACTAATAGCAAAAAGTATAAAAAGACAGATATTTGTAGTCTTTCTAACTTAGAGATGGCATTGACATTTCTAGATTGATCTAAGGATGGTAGTTGTATACAAAACTGCTTAAATACATTTTTTTAGCAAAAATACATGAACTAAGCCAACATGTTTTCATGAATCACCTTGAACCTCTCTTAAGGAGCTAATTTTATCCCAATACTTGCTTAACATGGTCTTTTGTTCCTGAACAGATTTTTTGAAGAATGGCCTATAATGAAAGTACTCTCCCTTTCTAGTTATATTAAAAAATGCTAAACAGCCAGCCTCACTTAACAGGCAAATCAAATAAAGGGCTTTGTTAAAGCTAGTCAAAATGGAGTTGCATCTCCAAATTGAAATTGTCAAGCTTATAATTATATGGAGAAGGTAGCTCATCTTTGAATATGAAGAATTATTTCAGCGGGCCCTTGATATGATTCACTCAGTAATATCTGTCCTTTGCCAATTCTCCATTTGAACATGACAACAGAAAAGGACAGCTTTAGTTGAAGGGGGAAAATCAATGCACAGAACAACTAAAAAAATTTAACATAATGGAAAGGGCCAGATGTAAAATGAAATATGACATTTATTCAGTTGTAATCTTGTCCTGTCAAAAGCATTTTCAAAGTTAATTTTTTCCAAGGCAGATACTCTTGGCCAAAACATTTTGTATCACCTTAAAAGGAAATAATCATAAACAAAATGTAACAAAGATCCTTTGAAATTAAAATCTCTAATGTGCACAGTTTTTTTTTTTTTGCCGTACTGGGGATGGAACCCAGGGGCATTCTACCACCGAGCTGCCCCCCAGCCCTATTTTTTATTCTTTATTTTGAAACAGGGTCTCACTAATTTGCGGAGGGCCTCAGTAAGTAGCTGAGGCTGGCCGCAAACCCAGATCCTCCTGTCTCAGCCTCCCAAGTACTGGGATTACAAGCGTGCACCACCACGCCCTGCTATGTCCGCAGTTTCTTGATAAATTGTTTTTGTTCTTGTTGTTTTTGTTTGTTTATCTGTCTGTTTGTCTGTTTGTTTCAACTGAATTTCCTCACGCTGAGAATGGAAAGTTGCAGGGGTCTCTACCCAGTGCCATGAAAGGGCCTGGTAGACTGGCAGAAGCTTGCTCTAGAGTACCGGGCCTCTCCCACGTGGCAGTGATTCAGCATATTAATGGCAAAGATGGCGCTGGCGAATTCCTCAGAGGGAGGTCCCGCTGAAAGCCCCACCTAGCCTCAGGAGGGCTGTGATAGGTAGTTACCTCCTTCTGTACTCACAGACGACAGGTGCCTCTACCTATGATAGATCACAGGGAGGCGTGGTGTCACGCCCTACTGATTGCGAATTTCCTGTATTGCCTCTACTATAAAAGAGAGGTTTGGCTTTCTAATAAACGAGATCATGCTAGACATATCTCCTGGTCCAGGGCGTGGTTTTTTCCAGGCCGTCGGCATGTGCCCCCCCCTTTCAGCGTCACATCAGACCCTCGGGCTGGCCCTGAGAGACTGATGCCCCGACAGAAAGTAAGGAATTGACCCCAAAGGCTGGACAGGTGCTGGCAAGGGCTGAAAAACTAGAATTGTAGCATAACTCTGGCCAGCACAGCCTGGCTAAATCTACATATAATATTGTCTGGCTTTTGTTCTTATAAGTTGTAACATTTCTTTAGGATGGGTAGCAGCAGATTATCTGTCTTTCCAGTTTGGGCCAAACTGAAATTAAATTTGCTTTTCCATTTTATATTGTTTTCTCTTATTTCTGACACAGGAAGGCAACCAATCCAACCCATCAGAACCCTAGCAGGACCTCTGGCCTAAGATACTAGTAACAAGAATGACAATTCTGGTGATATACAGGTTGGTAATGATTAGCTATTTCTCTACCATGTTGACTTAAAAGACAAATGCTTAGCTGAAGAACTAATTTTCCATAATAATTATTGCCCCAGATACATAGATTCAGAAAAATTAGTATATTCTTTCCCAAATAGAGCTAGCAGGAGTGAACTGGTCTGACATGGTTCTCTGTGGAGAATGGGACTGCCAGAGACAGGCTAACATTTGCCTTGGAAAGGTCTAAGGGTCATGGAAAGCTATGACCAGACTGCTAAACTCGCTGAAAGCAGCCTGTTCCTCTGAGGTAAAAGTTCTTATATTTCTTGCTGACACCAGCTCCTAAGTACCTCGCTTGTCAAACATTGTCTCTCAGGGCATGGTGGTGCACGCTTGTAATCCCAGTACTTTGGGAGGCGGAGACCGGAGGATCCGGGTTCGTGGCCAGCCTCAGTTCTCTCTCTCTCTCTCTCTCCCTCTCTCTCTCTACCTAGTGAGGCCCTCCACAACTTCATGAGACCTGGTTTCAAAATAAAGTATAAAAAAACATAGGGCCGGGGGTGTAGCGCGGAGGTAGAACACCCCTGGGTTCAATCCCCCGTACCGCAAAAACAAGAACAACAACAACAAAAAAATTGTCTCAAGGATCTTCTGCACATCTCAGCAATGTTACTGGTAACCATTATCTCAAAGATTTTCTGCAGTTGTTCTATGGTTTATCTAGTTAGACTTTACCCCTAGATCTCCCTGCACGTTTACTAGTTAAACATTACCTCCTGGACTCTGCACGTATGCAGCAGGGTCCAAATCTCAACTTCTCCCCTTTAGAATAACAATAAAAGCTGTGGACCAGTGTTCAGCAGGGCCTTCACCTAAGTATGAGGTCCCCTGGCCTGCCCCTTTCAATCTGCTCTGTGTCTGTGGTATTCTTTTTCTCTCAGGTGAGCGGCAGGATGGTACCGATAGTTTTCTCAACATCAAAGCTTCAATCTTTGAGTCTTCTTCTCGCTGGCATCAGTTGGGACACTGAGTCTACCTTCTCCCTTGACATCTATGTGATTATATTCTATATGGTATCAAACCATGCTGCAAGAACTATGGGCTAAAATGAGAAAGAGTTGGTCTCCTTCCATCCTTTGCTGTTGTCTCTCATGACCATAGACAAGGAATAACTGTGCTACATGACACTAAGAAGCTAAATGACATTAGTTATAAATCACACAGGACTTCCAGACCATAGATCATTCCATATCCCTATGATTTTTAACATCTTTTGGTCTTAATTATTCCATGATTTTAGTCCTGGACATATTTAACATTTCTTAGCTCATTGTCTCTATACTACAGATGTCTTGCAGAGGAGAATTATTCATGTCCCCATCCCTGATCCACAGGAGACTCCCTACCACCTTAAAATAATCCTCTCACTAAACAAAATACTAGTGATACATATTCAAAACCATATCAAGAAAATTTTACAGCATCATGAAATCGGTTTCATTCCAGGGATGCAAGGCTGGTTCAACATACACAAATCAACACATATCATTCATCACATCAATAGAACTAAGGACAAAAATCACATGATCATTTCAATAACATGCTCAAAAAGCATTTAACAAAATCCAACACCCATTCATGTTAAAAATGCTGCAGAAAATCAGAACAGAAGGAACTTATCTCAATATCATTAAGGCAATATACAATAAACCCAAAGCCAACATCATATTGAACAGAAAAAAACTGTGGGAATTTCTTTTAAAATCAGGAATAAGACAAGAATGCCCACGATCACCACTCCTTTTTAATGTAGTACTTGGACTCTTGCCAGAGTAGTAAGGCAAGAAAAGGATATCAAAGGAATTCAAACAGGGAAAGAAGAACTGAAATTATCTCTATTTGCAGTTGACATGGTCCTATATTTAGAGGACCCCAAAGAAACTCAACCAAAAAATTTCTAGAGCTGATTAACAAATTCAGCAAAGTAACAGGATACAAAATCAATATAAAAAAATCAGTAGCTTTTCTATATGCCAACTATGAATACACTGAAAAAGAAATCAGAAAATAATTCTATTCACAATAACCTAAAAAAACAATTAAATACCTTGAAACAAATTCAACCATTTTTTTTAATTGGGTTGTTTGTGTTTTTAGTGGTGAGTTTCTTGAGTTCTCTGTATATTCTATTGTTAGTCCTCTATCAGAGGAGTAGCTGGCAAAAATCTTCTCCCATTCTGTCGACTCTCTTGTTGAGGTTCTTGATAGTTTCCTTTGCTGCATAGAAGCTCTTGAGTTTAATGCAATCCCACTTATTGATCCTCTTTTTAACTTCTTGTGCCTTTGGGGTCTTGTTGAAGAAGTTTTTGCCTGTGCCTATTTATGTCTTTTTCCCTTGTATTATTACACTAGATAAATCCACTAGTAATAGAAGTGTTGATATCAGGGTTTTTTTAAACTTTTATTAGTGCATTGTAATTATACATCATCCTGAGATTCAAAGTGATACAAATGTAAATGCACACAACACTTGGTGTACCTCTTTCCCCATCCTACCCTGTTCCTTCCTTCCCTGTTCCTCCTTGTACATGTTAGTGAGATTGGTAGCAATATCTTCATATATCGCTATGGCATTATTTGAACTAATCTCTTCTTTAATCTTCTTTTCTTCTCCCCACTTCCCTCCTTCATCCCATTCCACTTTTATATGATCTCTCTTCTTGTTTATCTCAAGTACCTTATGTTTCCTATTTTCTTTCTAGCTTCTGCATGACAACCCTTGACTTTCTGAGACTAACTAGTCCTATCAAATGACATAATTTTGTTCTTTTGGCTAAGTAAAATTCCATTATGTATATATGTCACATTTTCATTATCCATTCATCTGTTGATGGACATCTAGGTTATTCTGACATTAATTCTTTGGAAAGAATTAATCTTTCCAAAGCTGTATCACTAAGGAGTGATACAGCTTGGTCATATGATAATTCCATTCCTAGTCTTTTTTTTTTTTTGCGGTACTGGGGATTGAACCCAGGGGCATTCTACCTCTGAGCTCCATCCCCAGCCCTATTTTTTATTCTTTATTTTGAAACAGGGTCTCACTAAGTTGCAGAGGGTCTCACTAAGTAGCTGAGGCTGGCCATGAACCTGGATCCTCCGGTCTCATCCTCCCAAGTACTGGGATTACAAGCGTGCGCCACCACACCCGGCTCCATTCCTAGTCTTCTGAGGGTACTCCATACTGATCTCCATAATGGTTGTACTAATTTGCAGTCCTACCATCAGTGTATAAGAGTTCCTATTTCCCCACATTCTATTCAGCATTTATTATTGTTGTTTGTATTCTTCATGATTGCCATTCTAACTGTAGTTAGATGGAATCTCAGTGTAGTTTTGATTTGCATTTCCCCAATTGCTAATGATGTTGACCATATTTTCATATACTTATTAGCCATTTGTTTTTTTATTTTGAGAAGTATCTATTCAGTTTATTGTGCATTTTTTATTCAGTTGTTTTTTTAGTGTTAAGTTTTTAAATTCTTTGTATATTCAAGATACTAGTTCTGTATCAGAGGAGTAGCTGGCAAAGATTTTCTCCCATTCTGTAGACTCTCTTCAGACTCTTCATGGTTTCCTTTGATGCACAGTTTTTTAATTTGGTGTTATCCATAATCAATAAAAGGTCACTATGTTTTAAAACTGCTTTTTCATGTTCACTAATGATGACAAGGACATTTTTGGGTACTCAATGGACATTCACATGTTTTTTAATGAAGTGCCTGTTAAATACTGAGCCCCACTCATGGGATATCATTTTATTCAGGTTTAGTGTTTTTTATATATTCTGGGATATTGGTCTTCTGTCAGATATGTAAGTTGCAAATATTTCTTCCCAATCTTTGTCTTTAATTTCATTTCCTAAACTTAGTTTTTCAAATATACAAGTTTTTAAATTAGATAAGACCAAATTATAAATTTGTTATTATTAATGATATTTTATCCTATCAAAAATATTTGTCTACCAAAGGTAGACAAAGTTTTCTTTTATATTTTATTCCTAATATTTAAAGTTTAAAATTCACATTTAAGGTCATACCATACTTTGTTTGGGGTTTTGCTTATGGAATAATGTACAGCACATTTTTTATATGGATATCCAATTATTAAAGCACCATTTGGTCAAAATGTTTTTCTTTTATTTTTAAATAATTTTGGAATTGCTGTCAAAATTAAACTGAACATATATATTTTGCTTTATTTCTGAGCTTTCTCTTCTGTTTCATTTCTATGTCTATCTTTATGCCAGTACTATACTATCACACTTATATCACTTTCTCAAGGAAGAATTTCTTGATACCTACTAGATTAGGCCCTATTTTTTATGCATTCTTTACTTTCTCTAACATTAAAGTCATCATATGACAATAAGATCCATGTAGATTTAGATAATGAATTTTTTAGCCTCTCTTATTGTTTCACATGAGCTGTAAAAGATATTCAGCATTCAAATAAGTAACTTGAAATATTACTTATTTAAGTTATAGATCTATAAATGCAGAAACCATATGCAAAATAATTTCAGAGACATGATTTAAATTATTTTCCTGTATTCTTCCATGAAACTATCAATATTGATATTTTATACCTAAGCTCTGCCTACCAGGAAGTTTCTGGCCTCTAGAAATTAAAAGAAAAATCTTGTTTCAAATGATATTTCTCATTATTTACACTTAAAACTTGGAACACAAACCCATTGAAAGGCAGTCTTCAATTCCCACATGTAAATTAACACGTCTTCTAAAAATTATAACTTAACATATATATAAATGAGACATGTCTTATTTCGAGAATAAAATTTCAGTTTTGTAGTAAACAACTTGTGTTTGAATCCCGACTTTGCCAAATGCTAGACATGCAGCTTGGGAAGAAATTAATTATCTAAGCTTAATGTTTCCTTTCAGTGGAATTACAATAAAAATGTTTCAGTCTTGGTTGTTAAGATATACTAGTTTCTTATAAAGTTAAGTTTATAAGGTGAACTGGCAAATAATATGACACAAAATTTGGGGATTTTGATAGAAGTTAGGATAAGTTCTATCCATAATTGAAAATCCAAGAACAACATAAAAACATTTATTGACAATTGGAGGTGAGAGGGCAGGTACTGTGATTCTTTGTTTTCTTTTCTGTGGTCTACTACATGCTTACATGCATGCACACATGTGTGCACATGTCCACATACACACACGTGGACACTCACACACCATGCATTTCTTAAAGTAGAATGAGCCCAGTTCTGCATATCATAAACTTTTTAGTTGATGTGACTGTTAGGGTTTATTTAGGAAAACTGAAACTACTCCAAGTGTTTCAAAAATCGAATTTAATATAGGAAATTTATTATAGAGGCAATGGAGGAATTACAAAGCAAAATTGGTGATGATAATCGACCCTTGCCTCTCCATCAGCATAAACTGTTACAATTCCTAATGCTGGAGAAGATGAAACCAGGACAAGCAGATAAATACCAAAAGTGGATGATTGCTTGTCAGTGGTCGGCCAATGGTCTCCCTAGCTGAAAAGCACACTACACAAAACACTGACTAGAGTAAAAGTAACCATAACTAGCAAAATAGAATGTTTTTGCCTGGGAGTATGCATGCCTATCCTTCCATTTTCAAGATGTCATCATTTCATTCCTAAAATTCTATAGTACTTACTTTTTTATTTCTCTGATTATAAATGTGTTTGAAAAATAAAATTAATATGCCAGTGCTCTCTCTCTCATCCAGTAAAATAAAAATGTTTACACAAAGTCACAAGTAGTTATCTTCCTTACCTCCATCACTAGTTTTATAAAAAGAGTGATGGGCTTCTTTTGCTGTGAAGTCTTCTATGTACTTGGGATCCTTAAGATGGTGTCAAACATGTCTTTAGAAAATTCTGATGGGAAAATAGAGGCTACAGGAGTAAGGGTGGTGTATAAATGAACTATATATTATTAATCATATACCTAAATATATATATGCATTCTATATACATTTATGTATAGAATGTGTTTCTCCAATTTTAAGTAAACTGTCATGTTCTCTATTCTCTGGAATATAACTGAAATTCTGCCATATATTTAAAATGTCTTTTGTGTACCATTATTGCTTCATCCAACACCCCGAGAGGAAAGGGCAGCAGGTAACAAGATGGAATGGCGCTTTGGAAATTATCCCAAGAGAAGCCTGGAGCAAAAAGGCTGTTATCTCAGATGTGAGGCATGGAATATGTCAGGTATTAAAAAACACACCTTGAGGAAAACAAAGTGTCTTCAAAATGACGGTCTTCTATTTATTTCTGACAAAAAAAAAAAAACTTTGTATCTTTGAGAATAGCAGAGGTTGGAAAATTGTCCACAATGGGGAAACAGTAAAAAAGTTCAGTTCCCGAATTCAGTTTCTTTTCAAATCAGAAATCTCCTTCGGTCTGCCTAGAGTGTCTTATAAAACACAAAACAATCTTCCAGAGTCTTTCTGTAGATAAGCACAGCTGTCTCCTCAGCGAGGGGATGAGGTTCAGACACATTTCAGAGCAGCTGGCTGTTGCCCTCCCAGCTGCTTGGAAAATGAGAAACTTTATTGGCAGCAGGCCCCAAGCCCAGAGCAGTAGGCATCTAAACTAATCCCCAGGCGCTGGAGTTCAGCAGGCTGTAGGAGCATGGAGCCATGTGTGGTTTTTAATCACTGTGATCTTTGTGTAAATTCAAAGAATGAAGCTCATAGGGTGAGCTGGGTGGCTGTGTATATGTGTAGTTGTGTGTAGGGAGAAGAGAGGAAGGAATTAGAGCTGAGTGGTTAAGAAAATGTGCTCTGGAGACATGTTTGGTCCTCCGAACTGCACACTGGTTTTCCTACTGCATCTTAAGTGCACATTTTTGAGACAAAGATTGATTTTTGTGATTAAAAACTGTTTGGATTTGTTTGTCAAATCTCTATATTAGTAGACCGCAATTTGGGGGGTCATATGCCTAAAATAGACTTAGTGTTGTGATGCGCATGTATGTATGTGCATGAGAGTGACTGTGTTTCTTACTTCAGATGCGCAGTTGTATCTGCCTGGTAGAGCTTCACAATTTAACTTGAATATCCAGAGGTTCAAGAAATGCAACAATGCCATGAGAATGACACAGAGGTCACAGAGAAAGAAGAGGGCTGTCCTCGAGATCAAAGCTTTTAACCTTGGAGTCCAGACACACTGGTATATTTCAATTACTTGTGAGGTCTGTCAAAGGGCCCATAATTTAATGGTAGTAATAATAAGTTCAGACACTAAAATTGGAAAATGATTTTTCTGTTTTTCCATAAATTAGAGTGGATTCAAGGTTATTCCTCCAATTATATCCTTTCACTCACTTGTGTTCTGATACACTCTTTGAAGTGAGAAAGAAACAGATAAAAATCTAGTTTCCATGTTAGAAGTGCAT
The DNA here is from genome assembly GCA_004027185.1 of Glis glis. Lineage (NCBI taxonomy): Eukaryota > Metazoa > Chordata > Mammalia > Rodentia > Gliridae > Glis > Glis glis. The sequence continues at coordinate 5,501 of PVJS01033560.1, read as the reverse complement.
CTTTTTAATACAGTGTTCAGTGAAATGGGCCTGTTCATAAGAAATAGGTTCTGTATGTGAAAGTATATCATAACAGAAAGACAAAAAAAAAAAAAAACCAACAGTTTGAGATATTCTCCTCTAGGAACCAGACTGCGGTGAAACAGATTAATTACCTTTAAAAATCTTTCCCCTAACATCAATATAAAAAATAATACGCCCATCTTCGAAGATCCAAGACTTAAAGCCTAAATTATTATTATTATTTTTTTTTGCGGTACCCGGGATTGAACCCAGGGGCATTCTACCTCTGCGCTACACCCCCGGCCCTATTTTTTATACTTTATTTTGAAACCGGGTCTCACGAAGTTGCGGAGGGCCTCACTAGGTAGAGATAGAGAGAGAGAGACAGGGAGAGAGAGAGAGAGAGAGAGAGAGAGAGAGAGCTGAGGCTGTCCGCGAACCTGGATCCTCCAGTCTCTGCCTCCCAAAGTACTGGGATTACAAGCGTTCACCACCATGCCCGGCCCAAACCTAAATTATTTTTAATCATCTCTGTCTTATACATTTAGTAAATATTAAATTTCTTTTTTCATTTTTTTCAGTAATGTCTTCTGTAGCAGATACTACTATTTGAGAATCTCATAACCATTTGCGCATTCTTCCTTGATAATGGAATGCAGCTTTTATTCTGGTAGCCATTTACCCAGACCTGAGGGATCATGATTTGTATGTTACCCTGTACAACTGATTGATCTAGGGATATTTCATGGGCCAGACCAATTTAGTAAAGAGAAGTCTATATAAGGTAGTTCTGGGAAAAATTCTTTTTGTATAAGTTGTAAAAGGAGAATGCTGATTCTTTTACCTCTTAAAAAGCAGTGCTGTTAATGACATGAAATTTTGAGCTGCTGAATTCATATTAAAATTATAAGGAAATATGCAACAATAAGCAACAGATGATGATAGAGGGAAATATGAAAAGAATCCAGGCTTAATGGCATTATTAAACCTTGCTACAAATGCAATCTGAACTTACTATGATTATGATTTAAGTTTTTCATATTAAGTTTTGTTACATGCAACTAAAAGCATTCCTCTGTCCATGTCCCATTTTCACATTTCTTCTCCTGTGGGGAGCCATTTCTTTGGCTTCAGGCTCATAGATGCAAATACAGCCTTGAGAGGTATCAGCTTTGCCAAACAGGACGATTAAGACTTGTTGTTAAGAGTGCTATGCATTTCTATAGCTGAAGGTTATCTGAGGAGAGACTTGACTGTTCTTCGATCCAGGAGGGAGAGGGACCCCCCCCCCCACCCAGGGGCACATGACTCCCAGGTGCAGGCGGAGGAGGGAGATGGTCTGGAGAGATCAGGTTAGCTGAAGGAAATGTTAACAATGTATGGTGGAGGGGACTTTGTATCTATCTCTGGTGCTCTAAAAGGATATATACGGACTGGGCTGAATAAAGTCGAGGCTGCTGCAGTATGGAACTGAGAGCCCTCCTGAAAAACTATCTTTTGTCTCTCTCTCTTTATTTTTCTTAATCCTCACTCCCTGTTTCAGGAACCGTTCGAACCTTTTAACTCTGCTGGCGGCATTCTCCCAATAATCAAAATAATAATATAGTGTTATATATTCAATTTTAATTATATATTTATATGTCTCCTAATAATTCAAAATAATTCAGATGAAGATGATGTCACCAATCTCCCAGCTGGCTTTCCACATTCTAACCATCTTGAAAACTTTGGTTGCTGCTAATTTCCTCCAATGCTATATGCCTCACATCACATTTGTGTTAAAAAACACTCCTTACTCAGAGTACTCAGTGCTATATGGGCTTCTTTCTTTACTCCCAGCTCATATCTTTACTGAAACAATGACTATGCCATTTGCTATTGCTCACCTATAACTAGTCCATTCTGACTCTAGAGTGAATCCCACACTAGTTTATCTGTGACCACACCCACCATGCTCACATCTATTTCCATCTCTAAAGACTGGAATTTAAAGCAAATTCATACATTACAATAATTATTGAAGTGAATCTAGTCAACAGAGCACTGAGATATTGTTTAACAATTTCCTGAAAAGAAATGCAAAACCTGAGAGGCCACTCAAAAGTGGAGAATGATTACATTGAGGAAGAAAGGAAAGCTCATTCACAAGAGCTCTTAGCCTCCAGGGGATAAAATCATTCACTGTAGGTGACCATTGATTGGAGAGCAATAAAAGATGACCATTTATTTTAGGGAGTTGGGTAGTATTTTTTAAAATTTCTTTCTTTCCTTTTTTTGGGGGGGAAGGGGCAAAGACTGGGATCAAGTAGTGCAGAATTGGTAATCTCACAACCTAATTGAACCACAGAGGTGAGGTGAGAGCAGAAGAGTAGCAGTGCTGTCAGCCATATGACTATAGCCTTATATATCCTCATAAGCAGCTGAAATCACAAAAGATGTAGAAGATGGTGGAACTTGAGTTATTCCTGTCACTATAACACTATATGAATAAAATGTGGGATATTAAAGCCTACAAACTTTTGGGCTATCACACTAATCATTTGTCATAAGAAGGTACCTTTGAATATATCTTCAGTCCTTCAAAATATCTACCATTCGAAAAAGGAATAAAGACTTCATTTTGCAAGGAGATGTTAAATAGGTTTTTCTAGATTTTCTTTATTACAAGATCCTCAGTCATTGATCTACCTATTACATGAAGATAATTTGTACTAACTTACTTGCATTTGTATTTTCTTTATTTTATAATCCTGCTTATAATCATGTAGAGCTTCTTTATTGTTCTCTTTTAAGATATCTGGTTATTATGTATGCGTTGATTTATTTTAATTATGTTAGAAAAGGTGACAGAACTTGTGCTAGAGTTTTGTTGAATTGAAAATACTTGTTTTTACTTTTACAGAAGTCTTGTTAAAAATGGTGCATGTAAGGACAGCCTTTCTCAGTAATGGTAAGATCACACAGTTGAAGTGATGAAAAACTGTTAGGGCTAATATTTTATAGTTTTTAATTACTTTGTCCTTTTAGTTCAACAAAATGGTTGGCATATCTCAGGGCCATGGACAACATCCACTCTATTTTATGGGCAAGGTTTTGCACTTAATATAGAAGTCTAGAATATCTTCAGTGGGTACATTTTTATGCATAAGGATTCAGCCAACCTATAATTCAGCTTTTGTGAATGCATATTTTATTGGAACTGACAAAAAAAGCAAGGTGCTCTATGGAAAAGACAATGAAGAGTTTAGATAATGAGGTTTTACAACAGCAAGTAAAGAAAAGTATCAATCCTGCTTTTTTGTCTAGATACCTGATACATCTTGGCTTCAGGGTTTTCAATTTATTGTTCAAGATTCTCGTTTACTAGGGAAGACAAATGACTATCCCCAGTTGTCTTATAACATCAGTAAAGCTTTGGTTAGAGAGTTTGCACCTGGATTTAAAAGGGAGACTGCTGAAGTTGTTCAAATTTAATTCAATAATATTTAAAGGTTGAATAGGTTTCTTAATTTCTTTAAATCAACTCAGCATCTGCTATTAATGCAGAGTACAGATCTATACTATATATTTCCAAATACTTTGATCATATAATTTTTTCAAATAAATACAAATCATGCAATCCAATGTCTTTGTGAAATAATACAGTAGTCATCCCTGCTTTGAATTAACATTATAAAAGGGCCTACTAGGAAAGATCCAGAGACTCTTGATGTCATCTAGCTATCTTGACTTCTCTGTGACTCTCATTAGGGTCAATAAAAGTTTATTTGTTAAACATGTCTATGATTTCAGTTAACATTTATACAGAGAAGCATCTCACATCTCTATCTTTAGCCTTGACATCTTGTTTGGATTATCATATTTCAAATTACCTCTTGGAAATTCACAAATAGATGTGCTGTAAGAAACTCAAATGCAATCCAAACCTTCTTCCTCTGGAAGATCAGCATTATGGTTAAGAAAGTTTAAAAACATTTGAAAGAACCATCTCCTGGAATTTAAGACCCCTAGACCTTCATTAAGCCAGTTCTACTCAAAAGGGCTGCAGCCATGGAAAAACACTGCCTCACCCCTGACCTTTGCCCAGGAGGCAGGTTGTTCCAGGAACTAGCTAACCACCAGCAGATATGAGATACGATCATGATAAACAACATTGTTACAGCAATTGGTTAATCACTGAAAAGTATGCAATAACTGATGTTTAACAGAATGGTAAAAATAAGCTTGTAAAAATTCCTCCACATATGCTCTCTGACCTCACTTTGCCCTACCTCCCCCTTTTCTGTGGTTTTTCGTCTTCAAATACCCTCATCTCCCCTTGCTGAGGGTCGAGCTCCTCTACTCCTGCGTGAGATACGAGCTCGGCCCCAGTGCACTGGAATCCTCAATAAACCTCGTGTGTTTGCAGCAAGTCGGTCTTCTGAGAGTCCCTGGGTCGGCGCTGGGTCCTGTAGCTGGAGCGAGGGGTCCTCTCTAAAACGGGGTACCCTTTCATTTGGTGGCTCGTCCGGGATAAGCGACCACCTACGACTCCGGAGACCCTACTTGGAGGTGAGATTTTGAATTTGTGTCCGTGAGTGTTTTGTCTGAATTTCTGAGGTGCACCTTCGGTTCGGTGCGATTGTCTCATTCCTATGAGGAGTGAGAAACTCTAACCTCGGGAGGAGGAAAGAGTTGTGACGGGACAGATGTGTTCAGGCGTCACCGATCACAACCCTGGGAGACGTCCCAGGGATTTGGGGGGAAACCCGAGGACGCTCGGAGTCATCCCATCTGGGTGTCGTAGGGGACAAACATTTGTTCCCTCGACCATCTGATTCTGTAGTCTGGTGTTGGTCGTCTCGAAAAGGACGAATTTTCGTCTGTCTTGCTTGTTTTGTGTTGTTCGTTCTGTGTGTGACTTGGAAATAATTGTCGTGTTTATGTCTATTTTTTGTTTGTCCATCTGCTTGGTCATTAGGGAAAGTTGGTTCTGCCTGCATGTCTCTACAAATTGTTATCTCCAATTCATTGTTCTTAGGTTTTTATCTTTATGGGTGCCTCTGATTTCTCTGTCAGCTGGTGTACAAATGTTTGGCTTCTCAGTCTCATTCTTATTGTGATTGTTGTGTTTTCGATAGGCTTAGGGGCAGTAGCCCCCAAAAATTGGACAAGGTTTGAAAGGTTTTTACTCTCCTTTTGTTACATCTTGATCTGCCTTGCTTTCCTAGGCATTCCTTATGCCTCCGTATTAATCCCCTGCTGGTGGAGCGGAGCTGTGGGGGTGGAGTGCCAGGTCTTACAAAGTTGTAACTAAACACCTTTTGGACAAACATTCCCCCACCCCAGGGAGAGATGGGGAAAACAAATAGGACGGCTCTTCCAAACGGGCGCACATAAGGGACTGGTCACCCCAGCGCCTTGAGCCAACCCCCTCTTTTCGAGCACAGAGGGTGGTTTGTTTGAGACACAGTGGAGGAAACCGGCCTTGAGGTGAAACTCAGGGAAGCTACCTCCAA
>PVJS01033559.1:0-22100 GCA_004027185.1 Glis glis | reverse complement strand
TTTTTTGCGGTACAGGGGATTGAACCCAGGGGCGTTCTACCTCCGCGCTACACCCCTGGCCCTATTTTTTTATACTTTATTTTGAAACCGGGTCTCACATAGTTGTGGAGGGCCTCACTAGGTAGAGAGAGAAAGAGAGAGAGACAGGGAGAGAGAGAGAGAGAGCTGAGGCTGGCCGCGAACCCGGATCCTCCGATCTCCGCCTCCCAAAGTACTGGGATTACAAGCGTGCGCCACCACGCCCGGCTTACTCCTAAAATTTGTTCTCTTCACTTATATTCTTCTCTAGGTAGGCACTATTCTGTATAATATTTAATTCTTATATTATTAAGCCCCCCATTCTTTAGCCAAATTTCACTTAAAAATGCTATCCATTTTCTGAAGCTAGCTTCAAACCACTACTATTCCAAGCTATTCTTTCCACCATCAGAGACCTTCTGGTTATACAATTTACTGGCCATCTTTAATTCTTACCTTACTTGGTATCTCTGTGATGTCATATACTGCTGACTGATGTTTAAAGAGACTGAAGGGAAGGAACAAAAGAGAGAGGGAAGCACAAAGGGAAAGGAGAATAGAACAAAAGAAATACGATTTTCTTCTGTTGTCTTTTATGATATATATTTCTTTTACTTTCTGCAATGAGATGCAGGGATCTTCTGTGTATTGCTAACTGACGTACTGGTCATCATTTCATCAGCATCTCATGCTACATATTCATTCTACCTCCCTCCCAATCCAATGACTTCAGTTTCTAGCCATGTGCAGATATCACCAGCTATCTGTATTGAGCTCCAGATATTTGTTTAATTCTTCCCTCCCTCCCCCTTCCTTATTTTCTGCCTTCCTCCCCTCCTTGTCTTCCTCCCTTCCTCTCTTCTTTTCTTCCTGTGTTCATTTATGCGATGAACATTTACTGAATGTCTTACTGGAAAGATATCATTGAATAATTATCTTGGTTCTAGAGGAACTAGAGTTCCCCTCTAGTGTAGGAGACAATTAAATCAATAAGTTATAGAAAGTGTGATGGAATATATGAAATTGCTGATGGAGTAGATCCCAGAAGACTTATCACTGGTAGATAGCTTGTTCATTAATCACCCCATTCAATAAATACACATAGAAAGTGATATTAGGTTCTGAGACAACATGCCAGATGCTAAAATATAACTGGTAATGAAAAGACAAATTTTCTACCCTCATGGTGCTTACAGTATAGTACTAATGCAGATGGGTAAGCAAGCAATTACAATTCCATATGGTAAGATATGATTGGGTAAGTTGAGTTGCCTTCTGTATAACCTGAGACCCTAAAGATGAAGGAAATTGATTAAATTATGTTACGTTTATGTATACTACAATAAAACTCCAATTCTATATAATTATTATGGACCAGTAAATTTTTAAGTGAATTAACCAGTAAGATGGAAGAAAGTACTTGAAAGCATAAAAAAATTCCAAACATCTTACCAGAGTCTACAAGTCCGATATGATGTGGACCTAAGTAGGGTCCAAGCATTTTCCTAATGTCAAACTCACTCCCTCATTACCTGACTGGTCCATAGATTTCCTTACGTTCATTCTCTGTACATGCTAAGTTTCCTTTCGTTGGGGCCTCTGTGGTTGCTGTTCGCTCTGTTTGCTCCTCCTTCAGTTCTTTAATGCGACAGTAGTAAATAGGTTATTGTGTCCCATCTAAATCCATTCTTCCATACTCTGCCCATGATAACGGGGCTGGGGATCTGACACCACAATTCTCTTTTGCCAACCGACTCCCTCTGAGGTTCTGTCACAAAGAGGCACTAGAAGAAGACTGAAAATCAGAAGGAGAGGAAATGGGACTTCCTAGCTGCTCATTGCCTCTATCAGTAATGTTATTGTCTCTTTTAATACTCCCAGAAACAGGCTCTGCCAGGCTCCTTCTCTCGCACTCTTCCTGGGTTTTAATAATCTAAACCTCCATTTCTTTGTTTCCAGTGGTAGCTGCTTCCTAGAGTTATTTTTTCTGGGTTACCTTAGTATTTTATTTTTGGTTACTCAGCTGTACAACATCTGCATCATAGCATCTAGTTTCCCTGACTGAACATAACTGATAAAAGTATTTGGCAAAAGGAATAGGTCTCAGGTAGCAGAGACTCTGGGACTGTTTTGATTCTGCCTTTGGCCTTGAATGCAGTGCTGTGTTTCTGGCCATTGTAAATGGAATACTAGTAATTCAGCACTTGGGGTGACATCATGATTAATTAAATTATCGCTTATGGTTGATTTTGATGGAGTAAATACTTAAGAACTCAAATTTGTTAGAGGACCAAATGGCACTGACTTTGGCTACATAATGGCATAAAGAACATGATGCAGGATAACATTTTGAATGTTCTAGAAATTTACAGAAAGAAAACTATAAGTCAAAGTTTTAAGCTTGCAGCTCAAGCCATAATTAGAAAATTGGCAAGCTTCCATGGGAGCCTTAAAATGAATCTCTCTGAAGATCAGACCCAAATCGAGTGGCAGATACAACAGGTACCTTGTAAAGGGCTTTCTGCACCAAGAACAACCATAACCAGTCAGGTTTCACTGAACCATAGGCATCCAAGTGCAAATCTGACTCAGTCAGAGATAGCTTACAGTTTCAAAAGAATAGCAAGATTTTTCTAACTTACATTGTCACAAACCTGGGGGAATATGTGTAAATATCAATTTTAAGGATCTGAGACCCAGGAAGATAAAATATAACACTGTTTTAGAGTAGATTTATTGATACAGTATGTTTAGTAGGGATTCTGAATTTAATGTGTTAGCTCAGAGAGTTGTGTCCTTGACAGTTTCTTTGGTTAGTTGGATTCAATGGTGGCCTGCAATCACTGAGGCTGAGATGCCAGATTTGCCCCTGCATACATTTGCCCCACATACCATGCAGTAAAGAATCAAAAGCTAAAGGAAATAGGATGACATGCCCACCATCCTTGGCCCATGACGTCCCAAAAGTTCAGAGAAACCTCCCTTCATAAAGACACTAGGAAAGACTGGTCAGAGGAATACAAGCATTTTTTAAAAGCTCGATACAAGTTGTTCTTTGTAGGTTGCAGATGGATGATGGTGCCCCTGGTCCTGGAACCAACTTTTGAAAATCAGTATTTCACACCAATTTGTAGACTATCAGATATCACTTGCTTTCAGCTGGGCGTGGCGGCACATACCTGTAATCCCAGTACTTGGGAGGTTGAGACAGGAAGATGGCAGGTTCAAAGCCAGCCTCAGCAACTTAACAAGACTCTCAGCAACCTAGCTAGACACTGTTTCAAAAAAAAAAAATAAAAAGAGCTGGGGGTATAACTCAGAGGTAGAATGCCCCTGGGTTCAATCCCCAGTACCACCAAAAAAAAAAAAAAACACTTGCTTTCACCCAGCAGCAACAGCAGTCCATCTTTATGCAAACTCTCCTGCTGTTAACCATCACCTACTCAGCAGAAATATTGATCATCTTGACATCCAATAGAACATCACACTGATCCATTACTTTGAGAATATCATGATAATTAGATCTGAAGAGCAGAAAGTAGCAAGAAACTTAGATGTCCTAATTAGACCTATATGTTAGATCAGAGATTGTCAAACTAGAGCCTATTGTCCACATCTGGCCCATTCCTTGTCCATGTGAAGTTTTGTTGAAAGACAGCCACACTCTTTTCTTTATGTGTTACCTATGGCTACTGTATTGCCACAATGTCAGACTTGAGAAACAGGGACTATATAATCTCCAAAGCCTAAAATATTTACTGTCTGGCCCTTTATAGGAAAAATTTGCAAGACCCTATAAAGGGTGGGAGAGTGACAGGAGTTGAAGATAGAGAGGAAACCCGGAGCCACTTCATGCAATGCCTGGTTGTTAAGCTAAAAGAGGTAGAACTTTATCCCCCTTCCCAAACTGTGGGGAAGTCATAAAGAATTCTCGCTGAGAATGAAGACCGTTTTTCAGGTTATCAATCAGCTGCACAATGTCCACACCCTCAGATATTTCTAAAGCAGAAAGGGGATCATGCCTGGTTGATTGTTTGAAGGAATAAATAAGTGAATGAACTCCAAAGAGTGAAGGCAGCCTGAGGCAGCGCATGGCTCACGCGCTTGTTTCTCAGGCCACAGAGTCAAAAATACTTATTGAATCCCTATGTCGCACCTCAAACTGCCCTCGGGACCTGGAATAAAATTAATAGGATGTCCTGAATCCAAGAGAAGTTTATAGCCTAGAGGGGAGGCAGACAAGTAATTATAATATAGTGAATTAAAGGCAATAAGTGTGCATATCAAAGTTTTAACAGTGATTGAGTGAATGAGGTCATGATTGGTCCTTATTCTTTTTTACCTGTTTAGTTTTTGACCTTTCTGTACATGCATTTATAATAGGAACCTATATAGAGAAATTCCATACATAGAGGGCCAACCAGATATCTACCAAAGGCAAGCAGAACACTAGTAAGGGATTAGCAGAGGTACTACAGTTCAAGAAGAGAGTGGCTTCAATGAGGATGTAACTGTGACTTCCTCTAGCAATGACCCTAGATTGGAGAAATTTGTCTCTGAAATACTCAATGGTCCAGCCCACCTCTAAATTCCTCTGTTAAGACTTTGGTAAAATCAAAGTTGCTAGAATTGGGGTACCACATTGATTTAGTTCTGAATCCTACCCATCTCCTTTATACCCCTGGATTGGGTTGAATCTAAAACTGCAAGCAAATGGTGTTATTAAAAGAACTGGAGAGCATGTCAATGAATCACAACTAATGAAGTTCAAGTAAACAGTTGAGAGATATTTGGCCTCAGAGATGACACAGGGGAAATATCACTCCATAACAAAATTGACTTAAAAAATCAACCTAAACAGTCAACAGCATCTACTAGGGTGAGGAATTATTTTTAAAAATACCATACATTAAGGTATTTTAACATCCTTATCCTTTGGTATATGCACAAATAAGTCCCCTTCTAAAGGTTGTATATAATGGTACCTTATAATTTCCCATGAGGATAAAGGCATCAGCCTAGAAGAATTCCTAAGGCTAAGGCAAGGGGCCACTGTTAACATTCTTCTATTAATTCTAGGACATGTATTTTTTTTACAGTTCACATTTCTGGAATTAGATGCATCTTCTGATTAGTGGTGTCTTAGAGTCAGTGAAATGCTATGCTTCTCCCTAGCTTCAAGTGTAAGTTTACAAGGTGCAGTGGTACTTCCAGTGCAACGTGAGATTTTCTAGGAAGCCAGATGTGGACTTTATTCAAGATGACCCCAAGTAAAGAATACATTTTTATGGAATAGAGAATAACATCTCATTAACTAATTCTATATTTCGGTATGGTAATGTACTGTTCAATTACTTTGAGTTCACCACTTGAGTAAATATATCAACCAATGTGAGCCATCTTCCCTGGTGGGCACCCCTTCCTTTAGGGAGCTAGAGGGACACCCCAGGGTAGGTCTTTGCTCACTAACAATGAAGCTCTTGTTGGTGGCACCAAATGCTGCAGCAGTTTTAATACCTTAGTTAAAAATCTAGTAGTTGTTTTTTCCTTTTCATACAAGAAGAAATTGGTATGAGTCAGACACCATAAACATTCAGTACTCAAATCCCCGTGGGTTTTTAATGCCAAACAACACTATATGCTTACATTTTTTTAAAACTGCAATGTTGAATGCTAGAAAACATATGTTAAGCTCTCTGGTATTAAGTAACACTATAGTATTTTTTAAATGCATACTATAAAGTAAACCATTCATAAATTCCAGTGCAATGCCAGTTATGTTAAAATCTTGACTACGTCATTTAATTCTTATGCATAATCCTATTTCATTGTTTTAACTCACTAAGCAAAAAAATGGATTGAGAGAAAATATATTCAAAAGCATATGCATACACAAAAATATTTACATGTATTTACATAACCACCTGCTTAACAGATCTGTCTTATTAGATACACTGAAATTTCCAGTAAATCAATAGTCTCCGAAACATGTAAAGGTTTATGTGACTTATGAAGATGCTACTTTGTATTTCATACATGTATTAATGTAAACTGACAAAAATACTGATTTTTACAGCTAAGTTTGCAGTCAGCAACCATAATCTCTAGAATTATAATTCTGTATTATATAATATATAATCTCTAGCTTTCAATTCAGTTATAATTAACTCCAATTCACTCTAAAAGAAAATAGCATTGCACTAGGCAACTCAACAGTAAAATTCAGAAGAGTATATTAGTGGTAATCTTCTTTACTTAGTATATGCAAGAACTTTAGAGAAATTCTTTTCTCCCTCTTTAAATATTAAAGGAAAAGAAATCCTTCCAGTAGAGTCCATTGCAAAAAATAAAATTTATAAAATAAAGGCTAACGGAAGCACTTTACACAATTGCCAAATCACACAGCCTCAGCAACAGGTTCAGTATTTGTACACTTTGGAAGTGGTTTCTGTGTTATGCAGAGCCCTGTATTACTCTGTTTACAGCAGAAAACATTCTAAGAGAACTTTACAGAAACAAAATTATTGTGAAATACAAAACCTCTGTATATTCTCCATGGTTTCTAACACCCTAAGAACGAATATTGCTGGAAATATGCTAAATGAATTCTCTCAGCACAGATTGGGACAACTAGTAGCAAGCTCCAGTCTGAGCACAGGAAGGAAAACTCTTGGATCACACTGCCCCACTCTGGTCAAAAGAGAAAATTAGGTTAGCCCTTGAAAATGTGTTCATAGCATCTCCTATATATCCACATAAAACACATTTCATCAGAAGATGTGCCCCAACCGGCAAAGCGGCCGAAGGGTATATATAATGTAGCTTAAAATTTAAGAAAATATTTTACCCTTTTGATTAACTATTTAGGGGATTAATGCTATTGCTAATACCATTATTTCCATAAAAACATCTGTTTACAATTTTTATAAGAACAGAACAAAATACTGTACTGATATGTAATGCCTCTTGCTATATACAAATAAAATTTAGAAGACTGGCTCATTAAATTATTCGTATTCATTCAGATGGGAAAATTCGGAGTATGCTGTTAATAGTACTGTACTATAATTTTTATTATCATTTTTGAACATAAAAACCAAATATATTAAAGTTACCAAACCTTAAATGTCAAAAGAGCCATGGTAATATTCAAAAGCAAGTCTAAGAAATTTATAAATTCCTAGTCATAATAACTGTTCATTCAAAATCATTTGTCTATATTCAGTAGTTGATATTAATAATAAAACAGTAATGTATGTTAACACTGATTGGACACTTATCATGCCAGACACTAGTGGTCTAAGCTCTTTACATGCACTAACTATTTCATACTCATAAAGAACTATAAATTAGGCACTATTATTATCCCCATTTTATAGATAAGCAGAACAGTAAGGATTAGTAATGTGTTCATGGCTACACAGCTTTAGTAAATGCTAATTCTAGGATTCAAACCCAGGCAATCTGATGCCAACACCATAGCTTTTCCACTATGCTATATATGGAGGACATAAAGGACAATCTGTCTTCTTTAACTTGTAATTTAGGTATGTAATACTCTCTATATAATAATAAAGATAGATACAAGCCAGTGCTATAAAAAGCACACATTATGTTTACATGTACATGTGTTTTATATGTATGTAGATGAAAGGAGTACTAGAAGTTTGAGATAATGAGAAACTGCTCATTTTCTTTGAGCCATAACTATTTTAAACTATGTCAATTATAAATTCTGAGTGCTTTTTAAAAAAGCATTAATTACCTAGTTTCCATATTCTTAAATTACCTGAATCTCTGTCCCTGGCTTCAACCCTTGTGACAAATGTCCCTGGACTTTGGTTTTCTTTTACTGAGGCTTCATACAGGGGCTGCTTAAATACTGGTGCTTCATCATTTACATCAAGAACAGTAATCGTCAAAGTCTGGGATGAAGAGAGTGCTGGTATGCCATCATCCAGGGCCAGGAGGGTGAGAATGTGCTGAGTTTTAATTTCGTAATCCAAAGGATGAGTTGTTGTTAGTAGGCCTGTTTTGAAAGAGAAGAAAAGCAACATATTATGACCATCCTTTAGGTTAGTTATGCTCACTCTACTTATGTCTAACTTACCTAAATTCATAAAAACTCAGTTTTCATTGTTAAAGAATGAATCATATTAAACCAACTTAAAATTTATATGTTATACAGAATAAAATATTAACATTTTTAGTGAGAAAAGTCAATTTAAATTATAAGGATGAATAATGATTCAAAAATGATCTCTCGTATACCATTGGTCTACTAAAAGGACTACATTGAAAATATTTATCTACCCAACATTTCACTCACTTTAAAAAGATATCTATGATACTAATAATACATATTTTCATGTCACATGACATTGCATGTTTAAAAGTGATTGAGTTACAAAACTGTATGACTAACTACATTATTTGAGACATTTGATATTTATTAAAGAGTTATGGTCTCTTTATACTCACTCTGAGTTGACTATCTTTTGTTGTATTAACAATAAAGAGCAAAGATGTTATAACTCAGGCAATAAACTTCATGAATAAAACATGTCTCTATCATACTGTCATTGAAGCACATAACCCATAGAAGTAAAGTCTTATACACAGCCATCACATGACTCCAATTGTCACACTTTTCTTTTAGGATTGCTGATTGCTTCTCTCATCTCTAAGAACTTTTACTCAAATAATTAAAGAGGTTTACTGCATAGAATCTCATAAAATAGTTTTTCAATAATTACATATCACTTTATACCACTATCACAGCCACTAGCCATTGAAAAACTCACTATGTCTTCTTTATTAGAAACACGAGCCATCTGAGAGGAAATAAATCCTATCTCCTGTGAATTGCATTTGGAAATTATCATTTTATGTCTTCGAAAAATATCTCAACTGAAACAGACACTGCAATTGCTCATGATACCTATATTACTGAGGCAGCATTCTGCTTTTATTCATCCTTTAAACAATCTGATATAGATCTTCCTTAGCTATCTTGGCAAACATTTTAAGTATCACTGAAACAGGTCCTTGGAGAGCCCCAGCTCTAACAGAAATCAGCAGCCTGTATCTGGACTATCTCTCTGTCAGTTGGGCATGTAGGTGGTGTCCGTGCATGCTTCAGAATGGAACCATATGTACAGGATTTAATAAATATTTTGATGAAATTTTCCAACAGAATAGAGCCAGACTATAATCATGACTTCCAAATCCTGCACATTCAGTTCCATTCCAAATAATGCTCTTATTAACAGTTGGACCAAATGGGATATATCTGAGAATTTTTTTCTAAGGCTTATGTAGGAATTAATTTTTAGAGAATAAGACAGTAGTCCATCAATTTTTCAATATCCCCTGAAAATCAAGTAGAAGGAAGTTGATATCTAAATTCAGAAGACTTATACTTTGTACAGATACTCTTTCATCAAGTTATATAACAAATTATGGTCGATGTTATCTGGCAACATGGTGACAGCATGACAACTGGAGTGACATGAGTGACATTCTACAGAGTACTCAACAGTGATCTCTCCCACAAAGGAAATGTTACCACTGATGTAGAAAGCAAGGGCCTTAATGTCCAAATGAATTCAACCATTAAATTACATATAGTATTTCTAATTATTTACAAATATTTGTTTGCATAATTTAAAGGTAAGTTTCTGTGTCAAAGTCTTTAAATAATCTTGTTGAGTTGTCATGTGCCTACCTTGATTTATTTTTGTTTCCATCTCCTGATGTGAGGGCTCATAATGGGGGAAAAGAAGTTTTGTGTGTGTGTATGTGGTACCAGGGATTGAACCCAGGGGCACTCTACCTCCAAGCTACACCCTTAGCCCTATTTCATTTTTTATTTTGAAACAGGGCCTTGCTAAGTTGCTGAGGCTGGCCTTGAGTCTGCTATCCTCCTGTCTCAGCCTCCCAAGTACTGGGATTATAGGCATGTTCCTGGCTGCAAAGAAGTATGCTATTGAGTATTCAGCCTGTGGGATGTGAGCTAGCTACAAAGCATAGTTAAATATTAACAAACAGGCCAAAGTTGGTTCTCAAAATACAATCTCTGTGCTTATAATACTGTTTGTCAATCAGTATAACAAGGCAAAACTTTTCAAGCATATACATCTTGAGAACTATCATTTTAAGAGGAAAATAAAAAGGATAAATATAAGTAGGTAGTAAGAGGCTTTAATTGAAAGTGACAGAAAAAGAAATAAAAGACGTCCAAGTCAGAAAGGAAGAAGAAAATTTTTCTGTTTTCAGACTACATGACCTTTCAATAGAAAACCCTAATGATTTCACCAAAAAACCTGTTAAAACAAATAAATTGAGTAAAGTTACAGAATATAAAAACAACATACAAAAATCAGTTGCATTTCCATACACTAACAAATATCTACCTTAAAAATTAGGAAAACAATCCCATTTACAATAGCACCAAAATAAAATAAAATAAAATACTTAGGAAAATCAACTAAGGAGGTGAGCAACATGTATACCAAAAATTACAAAACACCTATGAAAGGAATTAAAGAAGACACAACCAAATGGAAAGACATCCCATGTTCATGGAGTTGAAGACTTAATACTGTTAAAATGTTCAAACTATCCAAAGTGATCTACAGATTCCGAGCAATATCTACCAAATTTCCAATGACATTTTTGCAGAAAAAGAAAAAATCCTGGAATTCATATGGAATCTCAAAGGGCCCCCCAAAACTAAAATGATCTTTAAAAAGAAGAACATAGATGGAGACATCATACTTTCTGACTTTAAACATATCACAAAGCTACAGTGATTAAAACAGTATGGTGCTGACTTAAAGACATTCAGATAGATCAATGGAAAGAGTAGAGACCCCAGAAATAAACCCACACAGCCAGGTGTGGGCTTGTAATCCCAGTACTTGGGAGGCTGATACAGGAGGATCACAGATTTGCGACCAGCCTCAGCTACTTAGTGAGGCCCTCCACAACTTAGTGAGACCCTGTTTCAAAATAAAGAATAAAAAATAGGGTTGGGGATGTAGCTTAGAGGTAGAACGCCCCAGGGTTCAATCCCAAGTACTGCAAAAAAAAAAAAAAGGAAATAAACCCACACATATATGGTCCACTGATCTTGTACAAGAGTACCTGGGATACACAAGGGGGAAAGGATAGATAGTCTTTCCAACAAGTAGTTTGGAAAAATTGGATATCTACATCCAAAAGAATGCAGTTGGACCCTTAGTTTATCAGATATAAAAACAAAATCAAAATGGATTAAGGACTTAAACATAGGACCTGAAACTTTAAAACACCTAGAAGAAAATATAGGGGAAAAGTTTCATAACATTGATCTTGGCAATGATTTCATAAATATGACAACAAAAACATAGGCTACAGAAACAAACACACAAAGAAAAAACAAATGCCACTTCAACTAAGACACTTCTGCATAGAAAGGAAAAAGGCAACCTATGGAATGGGAGAAAATATTTGCAAACCATATATCTGATGAGGGGTTAAAATCCAGAATATATAAAGAACATTGGCAACTAAGTAAGAAAAAATATCCAACCAAATAAACTGATTTAAATGGATATAGAACTTGAATAGATCTTCAAAGAAGAGATACAAATGGCCAAAAAGTATATGAAAAATTCTCAGTGCCATTAATCATCAGGGAAATGCAAATAAAAACTAAAAAACTACAATGAAATATCACCTTGTAATTGTCAGGATAGCTATTGTCGAAAAAAAAAAGATAAGAAGAATTGGCAAGAATGTGGAGAAACCAAAACTCATGCACACTGCTGGTGGTAATGCAAAATATTTCAACTAGAAAAATGTATGGAGATTCCTCAAAAAAAATCAAAATTTGAAATAAAACTATTATATGATTCAGCAACTCAAGATCTCCAAGAGATAGTAGCATGTCTGTGTTCTTTGTGGCATTGTTCACTACAGATATGGAAACAACTCAAATGTCATCCTCAGATGAATGGATAAAAAACTGTATTATACATATATACAATAAATACTGTTCATACTTTTTAAAGAAGGAAATTCTGTAATATGTGACACTATGGATGAACTTTGAGGACGTGATGCTAAGTAAAATAAGCCAGTCAAAGAAATACGAATACTTCAGGACTCCACTTAAATGTGGTATTTAAAATAGTCAAACTCATAGAATCAAAGAGTGGTGTGGGGGTTTTCAGGGATTGGATGAAGGGGGACTTGGAGAGAAACTGAAGTTTCAGTTAAGCAAAATGAATAAGCTTCAGAACTGCTTACAAAATTGCACCCACAGCCAAGAATAATGTATTGCACAAATACAACTTTGTTAAGAGGGTAGGTTTTACATTAAGTTTTCTTACCACAGTAAAACAAAATAATTTTTTTAAAGTGACACACAGGACACTGTACCTGATGACTCATCTAGCATAAAGGCCATGTTTTCATTTCCCGAGTGGATACTGTATGTTACTTTTCCATTCCTTCCTTCATCTGGGTCCTGAGCACTTACGTGGTGCACCACGGTGCCCACAGCGGTGTCCTCTTTGACATAGGTGATGGGGGAAGACGTGAAAGTGGGGCTGTGGTCATTTATGTCCAAAATTACCACTTTTGCTATTAGTGATCTCAGTTGCCGGTCTGTCACATTCACCGCCTGATCAGAAGCGGTTACTGTCAGGATAACATTCGGCACACTCTCTCTGTCCAGCAGGGATGCAGTGACTAATGTGCCAGATGAGGGGTGGATGAGAAATGGATTCATTCCAGGGAGGTGGGATTCAATGGAGTACTGTATCCTGCTATTCAAAAAACTGCCATCGCCATCTTTGGCATTGAAGACGTGCACCAGAGTCCCTACGGGAACATTCTCTTCTATGCTTATCACAATGAATTCATCCTGGAAAGACGGAGAATGGTCATTCTGATCTTCCACATCAATACTAAGGAAGACTGTGCTATTCAGGGGAGGATTTTTGCTAAGGTCTTTGGCGATCACCCTGAAAAGATAATGAGATGTCATTTCATAATCGAGTTCCTTAGAAAGGAACAAGTCCCCTGTTGAGCAGTCAATTTCAAAGTGATCGTCCTTGTCATCTGCAACAATACTAAAGTCTAACTTTCCATTATGATGTTGCTGAAGGTGATCAGGTGACTTTATCAAGCTCATTATTTTTGCAGGCTTCAAATTTTCAGGTATAACTAAATGTCTGATATTCTGAGAAATGATAACTCTTCCTTTGTATAGTGGTATCACCTGAAATAAGAATAAAAAGGAGCTGTTAATTCAGAGTAAATTTTAAGCAATGAACTAAATGTTAGCAGTTAATATTAAATATCAATACATGTTATATTTTGGAAGGTAATTCCTATTTGTATGATAAGCATGTTAATTGATGATAAAACATCTTTTTAATATGATTCTAGTATGTCTCAGAAGATTTAAAATTGCATATTTAGAAGATAAAGAACTATAGAATTTTCCACTTTTCAGTTTGCTTTCATGTGTAAAATGATAGTTTTGTGAAGGCATGCTATGATTAAGCTGAAATGTAGCCTTATGATTCCTTAATGGAAATGCAGGATAACTTGTCCTCCAAATTACTCTAAATCCTAGAGACTAATCACTCCATTATGACATCTTTGTATATATAAGTATGTGTTATTTTCTAAAACCAAAAAATTGAGGTATGCCGGGCGTGGTGGCGCACGCTTGTAATCCCAGTAGTTTGGGAGGCGGAGACCGGAGGATCCGGGTTTGCGGCCAGCCTCAGCTCTCTCTCTCTCTCTCCCTCCCTGTCTCTCTCTCTCTACTTAGTGAGGCCCTCCGCAACTTCGTAAGACCCGGTTTCAAAATAAAGTATAAAAAACAGGGCTAGGGGTGTAGCGCGGAGGTAGAACGCCCCTGGGTTCAATCCCCAGTACTGCAAAGAAAAAAAAAATTGAGGTATGACCATATAGATTTTTCTCTGAACCTGCACTTCTTTAATCTATAAAAATATAATTGGGGAAATGTTTGTGTATGTGTGTGTATATAATACTAATATGTATTAATATTACCAATTATCATGTACATCAACAAAGAAATATAGCTATGCACAATTATCTGACTTCTAACGGGCTGGTGTAATTTTTTCCTACTGTGAATACTTCACACAACTTGTTTACTTATTATGATTTAAGTAAAGCCTTAAAATATAGATCAACCTTAAGCAACCATTTGAAGCCTAAAAAACTATGTGATTTATTACCTGGCCACTGTTTACATACAAATTTCTTCTGCAAATTTACCAGGTCCTTGCAATTAGACATAAGTAAAAGACATCTTATATCATCATAAATGAAGCAACATAAATGCCCATGTAGTGATGAATATCTTCTCAAGAACTGTACAAAACTAATTTAAAAGGTTATTTGGATTAAATTATTTATGAGTGATAATAAAAAGGTATGTATGCATGTGTAATGGGCTCTTAAAACAGTATTCACACACTGAATGCATTTCCATTCTGTACACCTGTATAAAAATCAGATGAAACCTTCAAAATGTTCCGCATTTTATGGTGACAGCATTACCTGAATGTTAATAATTGCCTGTCCATGAAGTGCTGGCTCTCCCTGGTCACTGGCGATGACTGTCATCCTGTAGGAAGGTCGATAGTCATATGAAAGTATCGTGGTTGTTCTTATTTCACCACTGTTGTCATCGATCTTAAAGTGATCAGAACAATCTTCTACACACACAAACACATACGGAAGTTGAGAAACTAATGTTAATTGATAAGGCAGAAAACAGAGAACTAACTAATCCAAATGGAACTATGATCATTTGGAATATTTATTTGCCTTAAATTTTGTGACAGTATGAACGAATATATTTGAGGAAATAGATTTAAACCTTACACAAGTATTAAAATTCACATGGTAACCCACTAATATCTACAGTTTTTATGTATCAGTTAAAAATAAATTCAAACTAAAAAGAAAAGAATGCCACTAAAATAGAGAATAGAAACATAACAAAACTTTTAAAAAACTGCAAGCATATAAACAAGTAGATAGGATTAAACAATGAACTTGCTGGTGCTCAACACCTAGCTGCAATAATTATTAATTCATGGCCAATCTTATTTCATCTATTCCTTATTAGATACTTCCCTTCCCCTGTTTTCTTTTGAAGCAAGTCTCAAAATCTTATCATTTCTTCTGTATACATTTCAACATGCATGTCTAAAACATAGGGAATCTTCTTAAATAATCATAGTACCATGTAATACTTTTAAAATAATAGTCCTTTAACATTATCAAATGTACTTTAAGTTTTCAAATTTCCAATTGTCCCATAAATATTTTTATTTGTTCAAATTAGCATCAAAATAGAGTCTGTGTATTACACAATTCTTCCATTGATGCATTCCTGCTGCACATTGCCTTATTTTGTTCTTGTAATTCATTTGTTGAAGAAACTGGATCATTTATTCTGAAGTTTCTCATGGTCTAGATTTGGCTGTTGCGTTTCTAATACACAGCGTAAGATGTGCCTCTGTTTTTCGTGTTTCCTCATATTGGGAAGTAGATCCAGAGCACTGATCAGATGCAGGTTGAGTGTTTGCAAGACTACTTCATAAACACTGTTTTCCTTCAGAGGCACAGGTCTGGCCACCTTTTGGGTTTGATGTTGGCCCTGTTGACTCAGCCTAGATCTACGGATTCATTAAGTATTACAAAACAAATAACATTAACATTCAGCTAAATTATCCTCTCTTCACTTATTAGCTGAAAGATTTCAATAAAGAAAAATTTCCTGATAATCCAGAGGAACAGCTCATCATAGCAAAGGTAAGATTTAATACTTTATGCTAAGCTTTTATTTAACCATTTTTGAAACAATGGGCTGGTTCACTAACATCTTCCAATGTCCCAACTATGGTAAGTAATGTTTTGTCTTACTTTTAAAAATAATTAAGCATGAGTTAAAACATACTAGATGTGCTTCAATACATGGTGCTTTTGGCCCTTATTGATGCTTATGTTATCATTGAGCACTGGGGTCCCCTTAAAGATGGGTCTTTTGGATGTGGTTCTAGTAGTCTTTAGTAACGTCTGTGCATCTAGTATAGCAAAACGGTGCAGACTCATCTTGCAGATTTCAGCATCTGAATCAGTCATTTTTGCAAGGATTTCTGGTCCCTTTTGGTAGAAGATGGTTTGGGGAGACCATATTCTGGACACTAGGGGTGCTCATTGTTTCTGGGTTGGTCATCATCTCTAGGCCTTTTTGGTAGACAGAGAATAGATACACATGCACACTAAAATATATCATAAGTTCATATAGATGCTTATAGATTAATACCATAGGGTGTTTAGTTAAATACTAGATTGCATTTTTCAATAATAACTGAATACTTTAAACAAAGCAAAAATCTCAGAAAAAGCCTGAGTAGATAGAGTCTTCCATTTTTTGGTTCAACAATTGCTGAATCACTAAAAATGAAAAAGAATTTACCATTTATAGGGCACATAAAGGCAAATCAAAAAGAACTCCTGCCTTTAAGGAACTCAGAGATATAGCAGGAAAGTAACATTTATTAGTTGTGATTTCTCTGCTCCAATCTACTCACTTTAGTCTCTCACAGGAATACTGTAGAATGCTTTCAATAATATGATACATATCTTTGTTCCCACTATACTAATTTTTATCTAGTTACTTTATTATATTTTGTAGTTGCCTTTATTTTGTAGTGAGATAAAGTAAAAAACAGGAACAACTTATATCACTATATTTTTATATTGCTATGCCCTAAATATTTTGGAAGCTAATTTGATCAATTCTCAGTATTTCTTCAAGATTTTTTTTTTTTTTGGAGGTACTGGGGATTAAACCCAGGGGCATTCTACCTCTGAGCTACACCCCCAGCCCTATTTTTTATTCCTTATTTTGAAACAGGGTCTCACTAAGTTGTAGAGGGCCTCACTAAGTAGCTGAGGCCAGCTGCAAACCTGGATCCTCCAGTCTCAGCCTCCCAAGTACTGGGATTACAAGCCTGTGCCACCGTGCCTGGCTTCTTCAAGATTTTTAAAGCGATGTCAAAGTATAAATGAAGCAGTGGGTGTATGTCTACCTCCAGATCTCATTCCCATCCTACTTCTCCATAGAAGAAGAACTAAAGTGAGAGTTGATCTTTCCATTTCATACATCCATAAATATGTATAGCACGGCTTTGCTTATTTTTAAATAACGGTATTACCACAGGATTATAACTCAGTGTACTAATTTGTGTGTATACCTGGAGAGGTAAGAATACATGTATACCTTTTTCACAGGTATGTCATGTTCTCTTCCCCAGTTCAAAATAAAATAGGGGAAAATATCAAAATATCTTCTTGGCTTCACTGACTGAGTAGCCAGAGGAAGACTTTTGGTGCATGTTTGCAGAGCCACTTTGCTCCCTAGGACCAGATTAGAGTAAGAAACTGGAAAGAGAAAGTTGATCAGCAGGCTCCGTACCTATATACAACCCATTGTTCAGTGTCTTCAAAATTTGAAGATGCTCTGAAATGCGTACCAGTAAAGAAATTAGGGTGCCTTCTTTACAAAAGGAGAACTTGCTCCCTATCCATTACTTCCCCAGTGAAAGGCAAGGCAATGAACTCAATACCACTGTTTGAGTAGAATCTTTTTATCTTCTCTAACTTTCCTTTATTCCCTAAAGTTCAAGATTTGTCCAGGTTGTTAGACACAAAGCTCTCGTGCACTCAGTTTCATTGTTGAGGGTATTCCACTCAAGTCAACCACATTAAGCGAGCTATTGGAACAATGCTTCAATAAATATTCTGCTACAGGTCTCATTCTGCACATAGATAGATGAATTACTCCAAGGTACACAGCAGAAACGGAACTGTGAGGGCAAAGCATCAGCTTTACCCCCAATTTTATCAGATGTTGCTTCGGTGTTCTTCAAACTAGTTACACCACAGTGGCTGAGCATATTTTAACATATTTTTGATTATTCAGGCTCCTTTACTATGAATTATCTGTTAATATATTTGTCCAGTTTTTTTGCTTAAACATTTTTCCTTTCTTATTGATTTGTAGGAATTCATAATGAAATCTGAATACAATTTTGTTTTTGGTTACCTGGGTTATGATTTTCTTTTCCCAATCTGCTACCTCAATTATAACATTGTAAACAATAGCACTCTTTGTGAAGTTTTAAATGTTAATGTAGTTTTATTAATCTGTCTGTTGTTTTGTGAAATTTTGCTTTTCTTCTTGTTTAAAAATTGTTCTTTACCCTCAATGCCATTATAATCAACCACTTATGTTTTCTTCTGTAAGAAGAACTTTTGTACTTTAATAACCTCATATTTGATATATTCAGAGGTAGATACATAATTTTATTTTATTTATTTATTTATTTGCTTTTTGCAGTACCGGGGATTGAACCCAGGGGCGTTCTACCTCCGCACTACACCCCCGGCCCTATTTTTTATACTTTATTTTGAAACCGGGTCTCACGAAGTTGCAGAGGGCCTCACTAAGTAGAGAGAGAGAGAGAGAGAGAGAGAGAGAGACAGGAAAGGAGAGAGAGAGAGAGAGAGAGCTGAGGCTGGCTGTGAACCCGGATCCTCCGGTCTCCGCCTCCCAAGCGTGCGCCACCACGCCCGGCCATAATTTTATTTTTTGATGAGGGTAACCAATCACATTCGCAGCATAAATTGATAGTCCATCTTTTCCCCACATACCATATATCAAGTCTCCTTATATGTGAGACGAGTTCTCTATTCTCTTCCACTGATCTGTCTGTTAAGCAATGAGTCAATGCAATAGTGTCTTAATTACGAAGGTTTTATACATCCACATCTGGTGGGGCAAATATCCCACGTGTTCTTTAGGCATTGTCTTAGTTACTCCTTGTTCTTTGTTCTTCCATGTGACTTTTAGAATTAACTTGTCAAATTCTACCAAAACCCCACTGAGATTTCCATTGGAAATACACTAAATTAATAAATCTATTTTGAGCATTCTCATCTTTATGATATTGAGCCTTCCTAAGTATGAACATGATATAGCTTTTTATACTTTTTACATTTTATCTTTCTTATATCTTTATGTTTTATATTTATATAAAATGTGTTTATGTGTATGTATTTTATCTTTTATATTTATTTCATTTGCCTTCACTAATATTTTATAATTCTCTGCATAAAGGTCATATATGTGTTTTATTGAAATTTTCCCTATGCCCCTTAATAGTCATGCATCCTGACTGAGTTTTTGTTGTTATTGTTTTGTAGTAGTAGGGATTGAACCCAGGGCATTCTATCTCTGAGCTCTATCCCCGGTGCCTTTTTTTTTTAAACAGGGTCTCACTAAGTTGCCAGGGGCCTCCCTAAATTGCCAAGGTTTGTCTCAAACCTGTGATCCTACTGTCTCAGCCTTCCAAGTACTGGGATTACAGACATGCACCACTACACCCAGTTTGATTTAAGGGGTTTTGAAGCTTATATAATTAGAGTCCTCCTTGAACAAAACAGGACAATACATATAAATTGCCTACTGCCCTCCTCCCCTGGAAGAGCCCATACAGTAAAGGCTGTAAACTCAAGCTTCATTAGCTTCACAGCAAATCTGCTCTGCGCCCTATGGTTATCTTTGTGAATTCACACAGCAAATGAGAGTTTTGAAAAACCATTTAGTTTTAAAAATGCTAAGGAGTTTTGTATGTTGACATTGCTCTGAAAAAAAATTTGCTATTCTATTAATTCCAATACTTTGCTTCTAGTACCTTTGGGGTTTTCCATGAAGACAAATTATCTGTAGGCAAGAGCAATGTTATGCCTTGTTTTCCTATGTTTATGTCAAACAAGACAAAACACCAAACATCTTTAAAAATGGTATAAGACACAATGCAAACCAAAGTTAATCACTAGAAAAATCTGAAGCCTGCACATTTTAAGAGAAAAGATAAAAGTAAGCTTGTTTCAATAAAGTTCCTGTGTACACAATACATGTTTGGTATGTTTCATGATCTGATACAGGTAGGTTTGATCAATGTTAAGAGTAGTCAGTCTTCATAAAGATTCATAGATGCTTGGCACTCAAACACACTAAAGACCTTTTTTATACACTAACTACTACCTGCCTTTCAATCGAAGTTGATGTGTACTTCAGATTATTGCAAATTACTCATTTAAGATAGGTGGTTTCTATTTAAGACATAGAAAAGCAACTATAAGTTTTCACTAAACTTGTCAAATTCTTTTTTTGTTTTGTTTTGTTTAAAGGAAGTGATTCTTGACAATAGCAACTACATTTTGTTTACAATTTGACATTATATCAAAGTTAACTAGAGAATTCTAATTAGTCAAAATAGGATATATTTTCCCAGAAGGAGATAAGATAGCTGACAAATGACAGAGGTAATTCTAAAAGTTCTTAATCATTTACGAATAGTGGCTTTTACCTGAAGAGATTGAATATATAATTTCTGCGTTGTTTCCTTGGTCGAGATCCTTTGCAAACACAGTTGTAACCAACATATTTACTGGCTGACCTTCCAGAACCTGTCATGAAGACAAATGGCTTACAGGTGAGCCAGTGAAATTAAAAAAAAATTATCAATGGACTTTCCCATGACATAGCATTTTAAAACTTTTTAAATATACAAACCATTCAAATGTCTACCATATAAAAGTTATATGGGTGGAGTCCATGAAAAGAAATCCACCTTACAAATTTAAAACTTTTACTCAGTTTGAACAAATTATCTGGGGCATTTGAACTAATTCAGAAAACAAATAAATAAATACAAAGAATCAAATTAGCTAAGCAGCTTTATATTTGGGATGTTTTTAAAGAATTCTAGCATCTTTTCATCCTTCACCTTCTTAGGTTTACTGTTTAAAAAGTGGTTGTTATAGACCAAAATATGTTATAGACTGAATTTGAACCTTAATTTAGGAAAAACTACCTGACACAAGAAACTTATTATTAACAGAAATTTTCCTGGAATATTCAAATGTACACGTGGAGTTCAACTGTTCAATTAAATACAAGATATTTTAATGATATAATTAAAAATCATTATGATAATGTTTTACTTTAGAAGAATTTTTTAAAATATGACTTTGGAAGATGAGTTTAAAGTTACTAAGTTCTTAAATACCTTCTGAGCTATTCAGTTGGCATATTTGAGCACAATTTGAATGTCCAATTCAATTGTTTTAGAGCAATAGCTCCTAAACTTTGTATTCATATAATCCATTCCTTTAAAAAATTATGAGTACCTTCAAGATATATTAATTTATTATGTACACGAATGAATAATTTAATTTATTATGTACATTGCAAAAGACACAAAAACATAAATGAAAAAGATGAGGTAATATAATTAGAAGTTTGTGCGTGTGCTCAAAAAGGCCAGCTTTTATCCTCTGGATGTACATCTATTCATTTTAGAACTACAGATTGTTCTGCTGCTTGCAATTTCCTGTCTTAGTGACATGTGTCGGTTGCTCATAAGGCACTCTACAAAGAGATGCAAGCAAACTCCTGGGAAGTCCACACATGTGTGGGCATTACTGATACCCAGCTCATTAAGTCTGTATGCAAAAGGCAGAACTACATTCCTTATTACTAAACAACTGTATGTAGAATTCTAAAGAGTACATGTATCCACTTTTTAAATGACTTTTTAAGACATGCACAATTTCTAGGTCTTCTAGAAATATATGGAATGCCACACCAAGACTGATTTGCTAAATTCACATTTTTACCACAAGATGGTGCTCAAAACAAATGATTAAAAATACTACAAATCCATTGCAAGGCTGCTTCACAAACCTTGATGTGAAATTCCTTTCCAGGGAGACACTGTGGGAAAAAGGGCCTGTTGTCATTGATGTCGGTCACTGTGACATACACAGTCATGGTGGCGTTTCGCGGTGGGGAGCCATGGTCCGTCACTAGGACGGTCATCTGATGGTGTACCTGATGCTCACGATCCAATGCCAGCCAACTGACCAGCTCACCTAAGGAGCACAGGACAGAGCAAAAGACACAACAG
>PVJS01033558.1:0-22105 GCA_004027185.1 Glis glis | reverse complement strand
AGCTGAGGCTGGCCGCGAACCCGGATCCTCCAGTCTCAGCCTCCCAAAGTACTGGGATTACAAGCGTGCGTCACCACGCCCGGCTAGCATTGGTTTTAATAGTTCACAATTAAAATCAATTCAAATGTTCAAACGTCCACTGGTGAATGGATACATAAAATGAACTATATTTATACAATATAATATCTTTTCAGCAGTTAAAAAGGAGTGTATGACTGACACTGGTACAACACGGATGAATCTTAATATTCTGTGAAGTAAAGGAAGCTAGAATTTAACAATTACATATTTCTGATTCCATTTATATGATTGTTCAGAAAATGCAAATTTATAGTCAGAAAGAAGTTCTGTGGTTGCCTGAGGGGCTGGGAGCTAGACAAATGGCACAGGGGAATCTTTTGGGGTGAGGGAAATATTCTATAAGTGGGTTCTGGTGGTAGTCATGTAACTCCATAAATACAGTTAGAATCACTGAATTGAACACTTAAAATGGGTGACTTTCATGGCCTATACGTAATATCTCAATAAAATTGTCTAAAATTTTATTTTTCAGTTTGCACACTACTTTGATTTTTGGAATAACTTACAAATTATTGTTATTTGATATAAATTTCGCTAAAACTTTAGAAAAATATATTTTAAAGGTATTCTAATTTGGTAATTTTAGGGAAGAAATATCTTAGACCAGTATATGAATTAAATTAATACTTATTGATCTATTTAGCTTTGTTCTTGCTTATTGCACCAACATCAGTATGTTATATACTTTTGTAACCATAAATCAATTTTGGTTTTCAAATGTATTAGCATATAGACATAATATGCTTTCATTGTTTTTATGTCTTAATTGAATAGTTATTTCCATTTATTATTTCATGTTTTTTCCTTTCCATCTCCTCCCTCCTCTTTTTTCAGTACTACGGATTGACCCCAGGGGTGCTTTACTACTGAGCTATAGCCCTAGACCTTTTTATTTTTCATTTGAGACAGGATCTTGCTATGTTGCCCAGACTAGCCTTGAACTTGTGGTCCTCCTGCTTCAGCCTCCCAAGTAGCTGGGATTACAGGCATGGTGCATGCCTGACTTCTAATAGTCCTACATAAAACCTATTCTCTTTTTTATTAATTTTATGTATTGACTTTGGTTTCTATGGCTTTCATTTTTGTTTCTTTATGCTTACTGTCACTCGTTTTACAATGGATCGAGGATTACTTAGTTCTTTGATTTTTAAAACTTTTCAGGTAAATGTATTTAAAGATATCATCAGTCTCAGAGTTTGTACTTGAAATGTTTCCAATTATCAGTTTTGAACAAATTTTTTTTTGGTATTGGGGATTGAACCCAGGGGCATTATACCTTCAAGCTACACTCCCAGCCTTATTTTATTTTATTTTATTTTATTTTTTATTTTGAAACAGGGTCTCACTAAGTTGCGGAGGGCCTCACTAAGTAGCTGAGGCTGGCCGCGAACCTGCGATCCTCCTGTCTCAGCCTCCCAAGTACTGGGATTACAAGCGTGCCCCACCATGCCTGGATGACCAAACACTTTTTAATTCTCTGACCCTCAAAGTTATTCGGTAATACATTATTTGATTTTCATATAGGGAACACTTTCCTTTTTTATAGTAGCTTTTAATTTTAATGAAATTTGGTTAGAGAATATAGACCATATAATAGTGGTCATTTGGGATTTCTTAAAACTTCTTTTGTTACCTAATAAATATTATTTTATAAATGCTTCCTATGTACTAGAAAAATATTTATTTTCTCTTTCTTGGGTATAATTTTCAATAACATTTTAACAGAACAGGTTCATAATATTTTTACTTAATATGTCAGCATTGAAGAAGTGTATCCTAAGGTTTCTAACTCTAGTTATTGATTTATCTGATGCTATTACATACCATTAGTTATTGTTTGGCATCTATCAAGCCTGTATTAGGTGAATATATAGTCATGATTGTTACACTTCCTTGTTCTCTTCTTCTTCTCATTTTATTCAGTGTCCTTCTTTGTCATTTATGATATATTTTTGACTGCAATCTATTTATTAATTGTTAGTATTGCTGCATTTGCTCTCTTATTCATTTTCTCCTGCATATTTTTCTTATCTTATTGCTTCGATGTATGTAAACTTTTTAATTTTAATTTTTCTCTTGTGGTCAATACATGGTGTGATCCTCTTTTTAAAAATCCACTCGCTAACTGCCTGCAATTTTATTTTATTTGGTTAGTTATTTTCATGGTGCTTAGGATTGAACCCGGGGCCTTGTGCATGCCAGGCAAACAGTCTACCACTGAGCTACACCTCAAGCCCCCTAGTTGTCTTTTAATTTGTGGGCTTATCCCACTTACCATGTTATTTCTGTTGTATTAAGACTTGTTTTTTTTTTCTAATTTTTCATATTTTCACCTACTGACCCAGTTTTTAAAAACATTTTAAAAGTACTTTCCTATTTCCAGCTTTTCTTTGGTGATGATCTAAATGGAACATGCTTATTTTTGTTCTTACTATAACTATTCTGAACCAAAAATCTATACCTCTATTATTTATTACTATTGCTAATATTTTTGGATATTGTTAGTTTTTGTGTCTCCATCCCTAATATATGTTAGCTCTCTCAGTTTATTTTCTGAAAATACCCTATATAGATACCTCCACCATTTTATTATTAACTAGATTTTAGTGTTCAGCTATTATGGCCACTTTTATTTTTCTGTTATTTTGTTTTTCATTAATTTTATAAATTTCCCATATTTGTTCAGATATTTCTACTTACAATCGTTTCTTTCCTTCTGGGACTTCTATTCCCTGTGTTGTTTATTTTTTCTTTTCTATTTTAAATTAGTTTTCCATTTTTATTGCCTTCTAGAAAGTTCCTTCACCTGATCCTCTGGTTCACAAATTTGCTATTTGTACCTATCACATTTTTATTATTATTATTCTTATTTGTGTGTGTGTGTGTGTGTGTGTGTGTGTGTGTGTGTGGTACTGGGGATTGAACCCAGGGGCACTTTACCTCCGAGCTACACCCCCAGCCCTATTTTTTATTCTTTATTTTGAAACAAGGTCTCACTAAGTTGTGGAGGGCCTCACTAAGTAGCTGAGGCTGGCCGCGAACCTGGATCCTCCGGTCTCAGCCTCCCAAATACTGGGATTACAAACGTGATTTTATTATTTATATTGCTTTATTTATTACTATTTACTTTCTAACTGCAAATCTTCTACTTTGTTCTTCTCTTCTAACTTCTATTTTCTTGTTTCATATTGCAGATATACCTTTTATTTTCTCTAACCCGTAGTTATACTTCTGATAAATTGTTTTTCTACCCATTCCAACAGTCCTGCTTCAGCTGATACATGCTATTTAGTATATCGGATTTCTTTTATGTTGTTTTAGTCCTGAGATGTACAGCTATTTTGACTGCAAGATTCCAGAATGACTTCACTTCTCTTTCCCTGCTAAGTGAGTTAGTCAATGTCCAAAGTCAAGTTTCTGATGAGTGTAGGGATAGAACAGGGAATAAGGCCCAGAACGGAAGGTTCTGGAACGGCTGCTGCCCACTTGTGTGCTGCCACTGCCCCAGGTCAGGATCCATCTGTGCGCTCTCGGTAATCATCCTCATTAGGAAGAGGTATTTTCTGGAGGTTGTGATTCACCAACCCTTGGAGCTTGGGAAGGAAGGAGGTGGGTAGTGTGGTGCTCGCGCCTCTTCTCACCTCACCTCCTCCCAGCTGGCCTTTCATTCTCCATCATCCCCCAGCCAACACCTGTGCCCTAGATGTTGCTGTTCATTTTCTAATGAAGGGAAATAGCAGGGGTTGTCTCCAACTAATTACTTTAATCCATGATTTCCTCATGCTTCTGCAATGACTTCTGAAATGACTTTTGAGACAAAACCAGGAGCTCTCCCCCTTTTTCTCTGGGCTCTAGCCACACTTCTTTCTGCCCCATAAGCAGAACAATCCAGCTACCACCATAAATCTCAGGCATTTGTAGCTCTCTGTGCCTAGAATGTTCTTCCCTCAGATCTCAAATGGTTGATTCCTCCTCCTTATTTTATTTTATTTTTCTGGTACTAGGGATTGAACCCAGGGGCGTTTAAACGCTGAGCTGAAATTCCCAGGCATATTTTAGTTTTTATTTTTGAAACAGTGGCTGAGGGGCTTGTTAAGTTGCTGAGGCTGGCCTCAAACTTGTGATCTCAGCCTCCTAAATATTGGGATTACAGGCATGTGCCACCCTGCCCAACTGGCTCCTCTTTATTAATCTCATTTTACCTTTTCAGAAAGACTTTTCTTGCATATATGAATTTAAAATCACCACTACTCTAGGCACCATCGTACTGTTTATTTTTTTGTAGCACTTAACTATAATCTAATATTGTTGTATGTATTACCTATCTCTTCCTTTCAGAAGGTGAGCTCCCGAAAACAGTATTCTGTTTGTCTTGTTGTTGTTATTTTACGGTGGCTGTCACACAATCTAGTAGGATGCCTAAAGTCTCATAAATGCATAATGAACTTTGTAGAATAAATGAACAAAATAAAATATAAGATAAATAGTGCTCACCTGTTACCTGATTTTCACTCCGTTTGTAACTTCCTCTGAACCAGATGATATGGGTAGTGGAGTAGTATTACAGCTTTTTCTTTCTTCTTTAAAATCTTCCTTTTTCCTTGCCTTCTAGAACAGTTCTCCAATCTGATCTGATCGACATATTCGCTGTATATTTGTACCAATCCTACTTTTATTTTTATATCTGTGGCATAGTAGGTCATCAGAGAAATATATTCTATGTGTTCCGTATCTACTCTTAAGATACTTTATGACAATAATGACATCACAGATTTATTTTGCAATGTGATGTCTTACAGAGAAAAAGACCCCCCAGCTTCATCCTGTTGGTTTTAGATAGAAGAAGTTCGAGTTAACTCTGTATCTTCTTTAGTTAGCTTATGTCACAATAATGGTTGCCAAATAATATTTCATAAGTATTTACTTGGTGCTTACTGCAAATCTGGAATGTGGGTGGGGTGTGGATTCCCATTTTTCACGTGAGGAAAGTACGGTTCAAAGAGGCGAAGGGAGTGGGCGGCAGATCCGAGCGCTGAACACTGGTCTCCAGTTACTACCTGGTGCAATTGTTTTCTCATCGTACGGGTTTCACTCTAAGTCTATGCCCTATGATCCAAGCAGAGCTTTTGAGATTTCTCCTGTCATCCCTAAAAGATGCTTAGTTTTCTCGGCTGGATTGTCAGTAGTGAAAACATTTAAAATATCAACAATAACGGTAACAGCAGTTAGTTATGATGTGATAGAACTGTTTAAATTGCCAGATAGGTATTAACATGTTTAAAGGTCCTTTTGTCCCAAGGACAAGCCTGGTGAAATGATGCCCATTTTACCCATGAGGACACTTAGGCGCAACAAGGTTCAGTTATTTGCCCAAATTACACAGCTAATAAATGGTAGAGTTAGAATTATGAGCCGAGAGCCGGGCGTGGTGGCGCACGCTTGTAGTCCCAGTACTTTGGGAGGCAGAGACCGGAGGATCCGGGTTCGCGGCCAGCTTCAGCGCTCTCTCTCTCTCTCTCTCTCTCTCTCTCTCTCTACCTAGTGAGGCCCTCCGCAACTTCGTGAGACCCGGTTTCAAAATGAAGTATAAAAAAATAGGGCTGGGGTGTGGCGCGGAGGTAGAACGCCCCTGGGTTCAACCCCCGGTACCGCAAAAAAAAAAAAAAAAAAGAATTATGAGCCGAGAAAACTGACTTTAAATTACTATCTTAATCTATACTAATAGAAACCTCATTGTAGTGTCTAGTTTACAGAGAGCTTTCATATCCATTCCCTGCTGAACATTGTTACTGCTCTAAGATAAAAGCAGGCAGGATTTGACAGGCAATCTGACCTACCCCACCCAGATAGCACGCAGCTGAAATCACACCGGCAGCCTTGTTCTCAGACCATGTTTTGTTACCCAGGATTTTATTAGCTCACTCATCTTCTTAATATGTTTTTCTCCCCTGTGGTGGTTTACATTATTCTAGGGTTAAAATGGTAACTTCTTCATGTATCTAAGGAATATTTTATTTCTTATATTTTTATATACCTTGATCACGTCTCTTCCAGCTAAACTGCGATCATTTCAGAAAAGGAGAAAAAGATGGGGATTTTATCTGTACTGTTGATGAAGCTGCTGTTTGTGGCACAGATGGGAAAACATACCACAACAGATGTGAGCTGTGTGCTGAGAACGAGTGAGTAGCCTCTGGAACAGGCTGCTCCCTAAAGCACGTCTGTATAGTGACAATATTGGTTCCTCCTACAGTCTTTAAGATAATTCATTTTGCTGAAGTTAGCCATCCATAAACTGCAAACATCACTTCTTTTACTACTCTTTAGAAAAAAAGGTGTGGATAGTATAACTCTATAGCTTACCAATCACCTTTGTGTGCAGTTTATCAGGATCTCTATGAAATAAATAGGCCAAGGAGATAATACTTATATGTGTGGGGAGTGTGTGTGTGTGTGTGTGTGTGTGCACGTGCACACATTAGTCACATGCACATTTAGACACATAGACGCATGCATACATGTTATGTATACACACATATGAGCTTGCATCTATCTATTTTCTATCATCTATCAATCTATTTGATATATTCTTTTAAACAAAGCGTGATTTTATAATCAAATGATATTTAAGTATTCAGTAATTTAAAATATGAGAGCAAGTAATTGGAACTTTAAATAATGAACTTCTTCCCATCTATTCAAACTTTGCCAAACAGAAAAAGCATCTCGCTGTCCTATATTTTGCCCCCATTTTGTTCTTTCTCCACCCTCCGTGCTAGCTTTGGTTATTGTCTTCCACCAGCAGCAGATGCATACCTGCTTCACAGGTTCCGGCTTGTCTCCTTAATCTTGACTTGTCTGCTCTTTAGTTTTGCAAATACAATAACTCATGTTTGAGAAAGCTAGTAAGGTAATATTCATTCCTTGAGATTCTTCAAGATTTATCTTGTCTTATAAATATCTTCCACCAAAATAAAACTACATTAAATCCACTCTGATCCTTCACATGGCTACATGCTCAGAAAATACTCTAAAGTTATGTTCTCAACTCCCATCAAGGGCCACATACAGAAACAGAAAGAAAAAATAGACATAGAAGAACATAGAGGTTTTTATTAGATATATTTTTGTAACACATCTATGAACACATTGTGCATTTAATACTTACTATGTCTTCAGTGAGGAATCCCATTTAAAATCTCTAAGTCTTTAATCCAGGTGAAAGTTTCTCTCCCCAGATTTCTGGTATACTGTGAGAATCGTTGTAGGTTTTAGCTCTGGCTTCTAGAAGACTCCGCAATAATGATGGAATTTGACTTTAATAGTTTTCTTCAGCTGATATCTTTTGAAAAAAACTTTTTTTCACTCTCACATACTTAGTTTTTCTTTGTATTTTCATGACATTTTTATTGTTATACAGATGCTAAATTGTAAGTTGCCTTTTTAGAAAGTAGGAAGTATTTAATGTTCGTGGTTCTGCTTTCAGTTATTTTTTAAAGCTCTACTGGATTGAACAAAGTTAATGATCAGGACTTTATAGTTTTCCATGAAAGATAAAATACTAGTCAGTGTAACCCAAATAAAGAGTAGTATAATGGGATGCTACATAATAGAAAGTTGAATTTTTTTATATAAAACAACAAAGGGAACAACAGCAAAGTTCCTGAGGGGCATCTAATATGTAGCTATGAGCCTTAGACATGGGGGAGAAAATTCCTGGAAATTACATGAATGACTCAAAGTTATCAGCCCTCCAACATGACTCCATTTCTTTGACTTCAAGTTTTAAACTAATGGGCTGTTGTTAGAGTAAGTAAGGACTGGGATGTGACATTGTTTTCAGAAGCAAAGAAGAGTCACAAAATGACAAAGGTTTGAACAGTGGGGAGTTCTGTGATATTTATTGCTGTGTCTACTAACTTTTGATTTCAGGAAAACCAGGTCCCAAGTTGGCATAAAAAGTGAAGGAAAATGTGACAGTAATCCAGAGCAGGTGAGGACAGCGATTGCGTGGTGGGGCAGGGGGTGGCTGACTTCAGAGGGGCGGATGCGTTCCTCTTCCTCCTCCTTCTTAGGCAGGGGCTTGGAGGCAGGTGATGCCGGCTTTGCTGGGATTGGAATGCTCAATGCTGCTAGTTACTACAAAAAGCAATCGACAGCTCCTGAACCAGAATCAGCTTTACTTTGGTAGTTTGACCTTCAGCTCTGATTTCTATAAGAAAGAAAGGAAGCCGGGTGTGGTGGCGCACGCTTGTAATCCCAGTACTTTAGGAGGCAGAGACCGGAGGGTTCGCGGCCAGCCTCAGCGCTCTCTCTCTCTCTCTCTCTCTCTCTCTCTCTCTCTCCTTAGTGAAGGCCCTCGGCAACTTCGTGAGACCCGGTTTCAAAATAAAGTATAAAAAATAGGGCCAGGGGTGTAGCGCTGAGGTAGAACGCCCCTGGGTTCAATCCCCGGTACCTCAAAAAAAAAAAATGAAAGAAAGGAAGCGGGGGAGAGGGAGAGAGGGAGGAGAAAGGAAGGGAGGAAGGCAGGCAGGCAGGGTAAGGGTAATAGCAGCATGTGCAATGAAAGGGCACTGAACTTCAGTCATTTAATCCACGCTGAAACCCCAGCACTGTCACAGGTCATCAGGAGTCCTAGGGCAAGTCACTTAACTAAAAAGAGATTTGAACTAAATAGCTACTTTCTCTGCTAAGATCCTGTGAGCCTGTCACGGTTCGGGAAGGAAAGAAGCGTCTCATTCATGTCACATTTGCCTTTTTCTAGTTGAATGACCTTCCTCATTTTCAAGGTTTGGCGCCCTTGCTTTGGGCCCCTAGAACACCTGAGGTTTCCTCCTCTGAGGCTTCAAGCACAGACTGTTTTAAATGTGTCTTTGTCTCGATCACCTAGGGGAATGTGAGCAAGTTGAAGGCAAGATCCATTGTTAGAAAAGGATTTGGGCAAGCTTCAAATAAACTTCTGAAACCAAAAGTAACTTGGCAAGGGAACTTACTTCTGGGCAGAAGGGTCCATGCACACTGGGCGGGCAGTCCACTCGGCCTTTTATCCCCTAACGCATAGGCCACTGCGCCGTCCCCCACTGGCTGGAGGAAGACTTCACAATCTAACCCTGTTGGCTGGTTTTCCCTGGGCAGGTTTTACAAAGGGAGAAACATGAAACCAGTACCTCCCGGAGTGGAAGTATAGACACCACGTGCAAAAGTTACAAAATGGATACCCAAGCTGCAGTTACAAAATGGAAGCCTGCCAGTTTCTATGTGATCTTGTAACTTTGATAGAAAAGATTGCTTTCCTTTCTTACCCCGCGCTTTCCCTGGGTCCCAGCATCATCATCGTCAGTGTCTCTTCAATGCATGAGGGAGTCAGTGAATGAGTTTATACTTAATCACACAATACTCATCCGGCTGCCTCTGCATCCCCTGTCCCGCTCTGGGTGGCGAGTGTCCATCAGGATGGCAGAGGCGCCGGCTTCTAGAAAATTTCAGAAAACTGTCGAAAGCGTTGCCGGCATGCTCGTGAATGCAAGTTCCTTTCCCTGTTCTTCAGGATGTCTGCAGCGCGTTCCGGGCTTATGTGAAAGATGGAAGACTTGGATGCACGAGGGAAAACGACCCAGTTCTTGGTCCCGACGGGAGGACGCATGGCAACAGGTGTGCCATGTGTGCCGAGCTCTTGTAAGTATCATCGTCCCCCACGGGCCTGTGAGGATGCTGAGGGGCCTGTCCAGGAACCCTGCGGAGCGGCAGTCCTTTTCCGGAAGCGTGCAATGCAGTCCTCCCTCTTTAGAATGTGAAATAGGGCTTGCTCTAAGAAGGTTTCTTTTCTTTTACTTCATCTCATCTACTGAAGTTTCTAAAAAAGAGAGGATAAAATGACTATGTTTTATTAAATGTGAATCTTCACTTTAAAAAAAAATTATAATGTCTTGAAAAAACTCAGTGTATTATAAGGCATAATGTCTTAACATTTAGAAAGCAATTTTTTTATTCTTGTTACTGGGGATTGAACCAGGAGCATTCTACCTCCAAACTACAACCCCCAGCCCTTTTTATTGTTTATTTTGAAACAAGGTCTCACCAAGTTGCTGAGAGACTCACTAAATTGCTGAGACTGGCCTCAAACCTGCGACCCTCTTGTCTCAGCCTCCCCAGCACTGGGATTACAGGTGTGTGCCTGTAATCCACACTTGGCTTCAGACAGCAACCTTATATAGAATAATCTAGGCCAGTCATTGGCACGCATTGCTCATTTGGGCGGTGCAGAGACACTTACTGAATGACAGTCTAAGTACTACTACTAATGCCATGTGTTTTGGTCCACTCTCAGTGCAGAAGGTGAATGGTACGAAAGGGAAGAACTATTGGGTGAATTTTTATCTGCGTGCCTGGCACCGGTTCGGTCCCTGGAGACCCGGATATGAATAAGAGGCAATTAGTCTTTCAGATGCTGGCTGTTAAACAAGGTGGAGACTCTAGTCCTCGTAACAGCCAGCTTTAAAGTGCTATATTTGCAACACTGGATCTTTAAAATCAGAACAGAAAAAAGATTTAACAGATTAATAAACTTCACACCTGCATTTGAAAATTACAGTTAGCCATGTAGATTCCAGGGCATGTCCTATCCGGTTCCGGATATACTGATTATTCCTGGCTTCTAGACAGGAAAGTGGATTTCCACTTTCTTACCTAGGAGGCATGTGCTCGCAGTGCTCCAACCTGCCCTAGATTCTGTGGTTTTCTGTATCTTTTCGAGCACTAGCTGAAAGAGAGAATTTGAGCTTTCTAAACTGGGTTTCTTCCTCCGTAGGACTGAGACAGCAACGCCTGTCTCCAGGATGAGCCTATAATTAGATAATACATGTGAAAGGGTTTAGAAGCTTAATTTGAATTTAGCTGTTACTAACAACTAGGAAGGCAAACAAATACTCTGCAAGGTTTACAAAGTTAGGCAGGAGGGTGTGGAGAGGCTCAGCTTGGTTTCACCCTGGTCACAGCATTGTTCTGGGGCTCTTGGCTCTGCCTGCTAAAGGGCATTTTCCTGACAACCTTCTGTTTGTCAATCAAGGTGGCTCACCCATCCAGTTTTACAGAACAAAGCTTCTAATTGACTGTCCTGAGTCAGTTTCCACCCTTCCTTATCTTTGGCAATTCTTCTGGCTCCAGCATCCAAAATAGGGAAATGCTTGTCTCCTGTATGGGGATCCTCTCCACAGGTTATGGCGGAGGGCAGGAAAGCGCTTAGCACAGGCCTGGACACTGGAAATGTGATTAAGCCATAAACCCATCAGTCATTGACTTTGCTTCACAGTTTAAAAGAAGCCGAAGAAAATGCCAAGCGAGAAGGCGAAAACAGAATTCGAAGAAATGCCGAAAAGGTAAATGACTCACCGAAACAGTTTCATTCTCCTGGCCTGAAAACGTGAACCAAATTATGCTTAAACCTTTGAAATAAGGCAGTCATGTCATTGTTTCTCCTCATCACCTGGATTATTTTAAATATTAAAATTCCTCGAGTTGGCTATTCCTCGTATATTTATCATTAGACTCAGATTTAGGCCAGCATTCCCCTCCTAAGGCTCAAAATGTGAATTTTTATCCTTGTTTTCCCCTCCTCCAAAAAGGAGAATATAAGACAGAAAGTTTATCCACGTCGCCACACAAAATCCTGCTCCTTTCCATTAGCCTTCTTCCTGACATAGTTGGAACCATTTTGCCTCGAATAAATTTTTTAAAAATGCCAGCGGAATATAAATTAGGGATAACTTTAAAATAATTCCTGAGTGTTTTGAACAGTATATCCATCCCCTGGGGTATTTTATGTAACATTCCATTAGCGCACCTTGGAGTTCTTGGCTTTCCGTGGGGTGAGTACATTCAACTAGGCCTGTGGTGACTAAGGTATTGCTTCTGCTTATCACCTGTTAAGATGGTGGTTCAAAAAACAGTCCTAAAAGTAAAGCTTTTCCCAAGTTATTAGATAATTTAAATTTTCAGTCTAGTACAGCAAGCTAGCCCTTTTTGTTAACTAAACAGTAGATGGTGCAGCCTGGACTTCTGAAGTCTCCCAGGTTATTAAGCTCTACTTCAGTGAGAGGGCTGGCAATTACCCTGCTAAGTGGCTGGCCTTTCGTTGGGAGGTCAGGGTGCTTGAGTTTTAACCTTCTTTCTGTCATGCTGTGGGTGTGTGAGACAGGAAATCATCCCCTCTCTGGGCCTTAGTTTTCTTGTCAGCAAAATAAGAAGGTTGGATAAATGACCTCGATTTTGCCTTCCTCTTGGCTTGCAACTGAATCTGCATCCTGTACTCTTTTGTACTAATGCAAATAGACTATTTTCGTGGATTACTGGGCTTGTGTTTTCCTATGAGAAGAAACAAGCCCAGTGTTTGGAAATCAAGAGCTGACCTTCGACTTTATAATGATATTTAATGAAACAAAGTTCCCAGCCCCAATCAGAATTCAAAATGGAGTATTCAGAGCTCTGTATTTGCCAAGAAGTGAATGAAATTCCTCTTGGCGGTTGGTAAATTTTAGTCTGAAACTCTGGGTCATCCTGTGATATTTAGCATTTTAATAAATTACCCCCTAAATACAGAATAAATTACCCTCTAAATATAGAGGTTGTTTTCCCTCCCGTCTCACAGGTCTATGCTACCCTGGCCTCGTCCTCTGTGCGGCTGGGTCATTAGGCCTAATTGTGTTGAATAGGACTTCTTTTCTCTGGTGGCTCAATACTTCTCCATAATTAACTTGTCAGTGGGTAGTTCACAAAAGTGTTTCTTCAGAATCTTCTTGGATGAATCACCACTTATAAACTGAAATTAGCATTGTTTCTCTTGTGGGAATCATTGAGCACACTTGTATTACCATGCAGTGATTATCAGGTGACTGGCTTCTGCATCTGTATTCCTAGATTGTTAACAACCAGGAAGTTTGGAGCACACCCATTACTCATACAAAAACAAGTATCTTTTTAGTATAAGGAGACAATTAGGATTCTCTTTTAAAGCACTTTAATGAAATTTGAATTATAAAGAAAAATCAGAAAATATGTGATCTAAAGGTCCTAAAAAGTGTCTATTCCAAAAATTTCAGCATGTGAGCAGTAAGATTGAGGTCCCAACAGGGACTTGTCTTTGTTATAGTCTCCCAGTGAGTTAGAGCCACAGTCAACTGCCCGGGTCTTTTGACTCCCAGCCATGTCTTTATGCTTATATTTTCTTTGTTGAAATGGAAAGCTAAGGGCCGCGTAGTTGAAAAGAAGATTATATGGCACAAAAATGTTATAGTGTATGTTATAGGAATATGTGCAATTAGAACACAAGTTTATTGACATAGAGATCTCAAGTCTAGCGTAATGGGGGGTATGTTTAGCCCTCACCAAATAATCAAGTTTTCAAAACAGAGAAAAATCTGAAAATCCTGAACCAAAGCATCAGGAAATCTGGGAACAAATCTCTCTTGGATTTTTTTGGTTATTCACAACCGTTTTGGGTATCTAAATAGATACTAGTTTTGATGATCTACCTTTTTAAGGTGGGGGTGAAGGAAATCAGATTCACTCTCTCTAAAGTTTTCATCTATAATGTCAGAAACGAACATAGTTAAGGAAGAAGAGTACTCAAATGCTTTTGGGTGCTATCACGTTCCTTTTCCCTTGCAAATGAGGTTGGATTGTTCTTGACTAGATCTGTATTAAGTAGATTTTAAACATCTAATTTTATGAAATCTATCTTCTGATTATTGGCAACTTTCTTTTTTTTTTTTTTTTTTGTCTTGGCAGCTACATTTTGTTAAGTCTGTGTTAAAACCTTCTGAAAGATCATTTTTTACTGTCTTCTTGCTGCCAACCCACCCATGGATTAGGAAGTTAACAAGAACTGTCTAGTTTTAGTTTTAGGAAATATGAATTCAACCTTATGTTTTCCTAGGCTCATTTACCTTTGAATACATATACCACACAGAAAATCAGTCCTAAATTTCATATGGAAAAACAAAAGACCCAGAATAGTTAAAGAAATTCTCAGTAATAAGAACCATGCAGGAGACATCACACTACCTGACTTCAAATTATAGTACAGAGATATAGTAATAAAAACAGCATGGTATTGGCATAAAAAAGGAAAAATAAACGAATGGAACAGAAGAAACAGAAACAAATCCACACACTTATAGCCAGCTGATTTTCATTAAAGGTGCCAAAAAAAAAATACGTTGGAGAAGACAACCTTTTTAACAAATGATGTTGGGAAAACTGGTTATCCATTTGTAGAAAAATGGAATTAAATCCCAACATCTCACCCTGTATAAGAGTGAACTCAGGATGGATCAAAGACCTGGAAATTAG
This sequence comes from Glis glis, assembly GCA_004027185.1. Lineage (NCBI taxonomy): Eukaryota > Metazoa > Chordata > Mammalia > Rodentia > Gliridae > Glis > Glis glis. The sequence continues at coordinate 7,675 of PVJS01033558.1, read as the reverse complement.
ACCAGAGACTTTGAAATTACTAGAGGAGGGCATAGGTCCAACACTCCAACATATAGGCATAGGTAGAAACTTCCTCAGTAAGACCCCCAAAGTTCAGGAAATTAAAACAAGAATTAATAAATGGAATGGCATTAAACTAAAAAGTTTCTGCTCATCAAAGGAAACCATCAAGGGTCTAAAGAGAGAGCCTGCAGAATGGGAGAAGATCTTTGTTAGCTATTTCTCTGATAGAGGATTAGTATCTAGAATATACAACGTACTTAAAAGACTTAACACTAAAAAACCAAATAACCCAATCAAGAAATGGTCAATTGAACTAAATAGACACTTCACAAAGAAGAGATACAAATAGCCAATAAATACACAAAAAAATATTCAACATCATTAGCAATCAGGGAGATGCAAATCAAAACTGCACTGAGATTCCATCTAACCCCAATTAGAATGGCAATCATCAAGAAGCCAAACAACAATAAATGCTGGCAAGGATATGAGGAAACAGGAACTCTTATACACTGTTGGTGGGATTGCAAATTAGTGCAGCCACTATGGATATCAGTGTGGAGATCCACCATATGATCCAGCTATAGCACTCCTGAGTATCTTTCCAAAGGGACTGAAATCAGAATATTATAGTAATACATGTATATCCATCCATGTTTATAGCAGCATACTCTGCAATAATCAAATTATGGGACCAACCTAGAAGTCCATCAATAGATGAATGGATTACAAGATTATGGAATATACACACAATAGAATTCTACTCAGCAATAAAGAACAAAATTATGTCATCTGCAGGAAAATGGATGGAGCTGGAGAACATTATGCTAAGTGAGATTAGCCAGTCACAGAAAGTGAGGAGTCATATGTTTTCTTTCATATGCGGAAGCTAGGGAGCAATTGGGATACATGAGCAATTGAGGCATGGAGGAGAAACCCCAGAGGATCCAGGGAGGTGGTACAGGGGAGGAAGGGGGAAATGGGATAATTAATGAAGGAAACAGTTACATTAATATTATGTACATATGTGAGAATACCAAAGCCAATCTCAATATCATGTATGAGGAAGTGGGGAATGTGGAGGGAGCTGAGGGGAGGCTCACCAAGTGCTGTGAGCATGTATGTCACCATCACTGTGACATGACTATAACATTATGATGTGAGACTATAAGACTATCATGCACCTATAAATGTATTTTTAAAAGAAAAAATAAGTAGAATAAGGTTTCTTTCAAAAAGCAAACCACACAGCAGATACAAATGCCAAATAATTTGATAAAATAGTAATAATAATTGTAATTATTATTAATTCTCATTAATATGTTGTTTGTGTTTATCAACATTTCCAAACTTGAGCTTCTATGATTATAAAACTACCACGTAAAGCTTTAAGATTAAAGAGTAGAAAAGTGGTAAGTATAATTATTTGTCTTTTTAAAGGATCTTTGCAAAGAATTTGAAAGACAAGTGAGGAATGGAAGACTGTTTTGTACGCGGGAGAGTGACCCAGTTCGTGGCCCTGACGGCAGGATGCATGGGAACAAGTGTTCCCTGTGTGCTGAAGTGTTGTGAGTAGAGAAGTGCTTTCTTCTGAGTCTCTTCAGAGGTGGAAGTAGAGATTGACCGAATGATGAGTAAGAAAAATAGGCAATGGAAGTTTTTATCATTGAGAATTATTTGAGCAGTTTTATGTTGTCCATAAATCACAACACCATATAGCAATTCGGCACTCATGATGTGTTTTTAGTTCTGAGTACAAATGGATTCCATTTTCCAGTTGAAAAGCTGGCTCACAAAATTCTTAACATTTTTCCCTGTGACTTTCGTGACCCTCTTTGTTAACTAGTCATAGAACAGAATGGGGATAAAAGCAAATATCAAGACTTTATTTTCCTTTTTTTTTTTGCACTGGGGATTGAACCCAGGGACATTCTACCTCTGAGCTCCACCCCCCCCCCATTTTTTATTCTTTATTTTGAAACAGGGTCTCACTAAGTTGCGGAGGGCCTCACTAAGTAGCTGAGGCTGGCTGCAAATGCAGATCCTCCTGTCTCAGCCTCCCAAGTACTGGGCTTACAAGCGTGCACCACCATGCCTAGCAGGACTTTGTTTTCCGTCTGTAATTATCTCATTGTGACAGAGTTGATGGGACATCCTCAAAAAATCCATGTTCAAGCCAGGCACAGTGGTGCATGACTATAAACCCAGTACTTGGGAGACTGAGGAAAGAGGATCACAGGCTCAAGGCCAGCTTTGACAGTAAATTAGCACAACCCTGTTTCAAAATCATACTAATAAAAAAAATTGAGTATGGCTTGGTCTCTAGCTCAGAGGTAGAGAGTCCCTGGGTTCAATCCCCAGTATCACACACACACACACACACACACACACACACACACACACACACATACACACTTCATTTTCACATGTTAATTTTATTGCCCTTTTCTTTTCATCTGGGACATGGGACCTTGGGAAAAGGGCAAATCCCAAAACATACAAATGATAGCATTTATGAAGATGTCCCAAATAGGTCTCATTGCACATTTTTTTAGATCCTTGAGTTCCATAAGTCTTTTCTGCACACTGGTAGTAGCCAGCATCTCTGAGTCTCAGCCAGCTCATGCCCTCTACTATTGGAGACTGCATTTTAAGATTATCTGCCTTGGATAAAATTTCCTGAAGCCCCTGATTTAAAAACAATCCTCATAATCCTTGGTAACCTTCTTTCACAACAATCATCACAGTTGGTAATTATATAATTATTTCTATGACTATTTGTTGACTATCACTCTCTTCTCTACTAGGCTATAAATTCCAAGAGGATAGGGGGCAGGTTTGTATCACATACTATTATACAATAGTATTGTAGATACTATTGACTAGGCCAAATCTTGCCCTCAAAATAAGTACTAAGTAAATGAATGAGTGACTGACTGACTGACTGACTGAATGAATGAATATATAAATGAAGATTCCCTGCTTTCAAGAAGCTTAAGGTTAATAGCAGAAATAATCCATGGACATGCACATACATGTACACACATATTTATATGTCGCAAGACATAAGGAAAGAATATTGAGGTATGAAAACACAGTGATATTTATGAGATCATTTTTATCTGGGACCTAGGTCGCCTTCTTTAAAAAAGATAGAATTTAAGCTGGGAAGGTTTAAAAGGAGAGATGAGAAAGAACATTACAGTGGAAAGAAACTATGTAAGAAATAAAGATATGCAAAATTAAAGGCACTTTTTGGGAAATTAAGCTGATCAGAAAGTGTTCATACAGAATCCAGGAAAACTAAGCTGCTTTTCTATCTGTACCTAATGACTATTTTGCAACAGAGAGACTTGAAACATCCATACTCATTTATTTATTTCTCTTTCTCCAGTATGCGGCAGTTTTCAGAAGAAAAACGTAAAGCAGATGAAAATCTGAAAAAGGCAGAAGAAAAAGTTAAAGTCAAAAGAGAAACTGAGGTGAGGATTAGTCTCATCCATACACATTTTCAACTTTGGTTAAAAGTTTCCCACTACTAATCGGTTATACCTAGTAGAATATTTATGGCATTACAGTTTCTAGCCCGATTTGGAGGACAATAGTGAAGACACATTAGTAAAATAATTTCACACTCCTAAATGAAGGTGGTATGTCAACACATGATCTGAATTCAAAGTGTGACACCTGCTCTTCCATTGTGTGGTAGCTGTTAAAACAATATCAAGTTAGAACTGGATTGTGCCTCCTTTAAAATTGTACTGTTTCCTTTCTGAATGTCTGTTAACTCCCCATCTGCCTGTTTTCCCATGGCTAACCCTTAGCCCAGGCACCTCACAGTTTTCCTCTGTGTTGATGCAGTAGCATCCTGTCTGGTCTATATACTTTCAGTCTCCATCTTCCTCAGTCCTCAGAATCAAGGAACTCAAGGAATCTTCCATGCAGCTTGCATAGAACAAGGTTGTTTTTTTTTCCTGAGTCAAGAAGGCACCCTAGAGTATGTCTGAACCATTGCACTTGGTGTGGAAATCCTATTCAACTTACTTCTTACAGTAATCCAGCCTGTTATGATGCACAGTTTACAGTTTCACCAGGCAACCTCTCCACAATGTTTCCTTCTGCCTCCAGGCAACTCCACCTTATTGCCTCATTTTCAACTTCTTCTTCTTAATCCTGGGTTACCAAGTTTATCAAGGTGTGTGTGGTGTGTGTGTGTGTGTGTGTGTGTGTGTGTGTGTGTGTGTGTGTGTTACTGGGTATTGAACCCAGGTACATTTTACCTCTCAGTTACACTCCCAGACCTTTTTATTTTTTTTTTTTTGTTTTGAAACTGGGTCCACTAAGTTGCTGAGGGTCTAGCTAAATTACTGAGGCTGTCATTCAACTGCGATCCTCCTGTTTCAGTCTCCCAAGTAATGGGATTCTAGGTAGGTGCCACCATGCCCAGCCTACTGATCAAATGTGCCTCAACTATTCTTTTATCTTCCATTCCCAATTTCTTCTTCCTTCCCTCCTCCCTTCTTTCCTTCCTTCTACAATCCAGTTTGTTTTTCTAATTTCAATGTCTATCCAATCACTCCTCCACAAATTTGGCTGTTAGTCTTTCTGAAACAAAGATTTCGTTCTGTGCTCTCTGCTATAAAGATTTATCACGTTCCATTGCCTAAGAATAAAATCCAAATTTCTTTTAAAGTTTAATAGTGTGATTTTGATTAATTTTCAAGTTTTCATTTTGACCACTTCCCAAACCTTCCTCTCTTTACCCACTAATTCTTGAACCTCTATGCTTGTGGAAGTTCCATGAACCATTCTTTCCTTTGTACCAGTACAGACTTAATTTAGACCTGAGTTATATCCCTTAGTTTTGTATGTGCAATTACTTGTTCTTTATACTTGGCTAATAAAAGACTTAAATCACATTCATATTTATTTATATTCTCTTTCTCTCTCTCCCTCTCTCTCTCTCTCTCTCTCTCTCTCTCTCTCTCTCTCATTTTTGTGGCTACGCCCCCAGCTCTTTTATTTTTGCGGTACTGGGAATTGAACCCAGGGGCATTCTACCTCTGGGCTACATCCCCAGCCCTATTTGTTGTTCTTTATTTTGAAACAGGTCTCACTAAGTTGCAGAGGGCCTCACTAAGTAGCTGAGGCTGGCCGCGAACCCGGATCCTCCAATCTTAGCCTCCCAATTACTGGGATTAAAAGCGTGCGTCACACCCGGCTCCCCCAGCTCTTTTTATTTTGAAACAAGACTCGCTAGGTTTCTGAGTCTTGCTACTTGCTGAGGCTGTCCTTGAACCTGCGATCCTCCAGTCTCAGCCTCTCAAATACTGGGATTACAGACTTGTGCCCCAGTGCCCGGCTTATATGCCCTTACTTTAGTATGTTTGTTGAATACTTAAATGAACAAATATTACATGGAGAAAAATGTTACAAATTTTTGGCATGGTCCTAATTTCTAAAAGTTTTATTTTTTCATCTTTAACCCTTTCACCTCCCCAATTTCTCTGATGAACAACGAACAAAATTTACGAATAGAGACCTATGTCTAAGCTGTTGCGTTTGCATTCTCCAGAAACTCTGCAGTGAATATCAAGGTCATGCAAGGAATGGAATGCTTTTCTGCACCAGAGAAAACGACCCTGTTCGTGGTCCCGATGGGAAAATGCACGGCAACTTGTGTTCCATGTGCCAAGCCTTCTTGTGAGTACAGAGTCTTAGGAGGTGAAAGGAAAAAGAGACCTTACACATGCCCTAGTAGAAGCAGCTTATGTCATAGATGGGGAAACGGGCTTCACGGGAGAAAGGGAGTGGAGTGCGTGGCCTGCAGAGCACCGAGTGTACCTGGAGCCAGTGCCCGCAGCTGCTGTTTCAAGATGCTTTCTTGTCTCTGACACTCACAGCACTAGAACCTCCTGACAAACCTGAACTTGCACAAACGTTACTTGCTGCTTCATTCCTGGAGCTTCACCTATTTTAGCAGTTTATAGGCATCTTATAGTCCATGGGGGTTAGAGTCCAAAGTTACAATATACAGAAATCACCCATGAAACAACCAGAAACTCCCATTAAAATTACCTTAAATGTTACTTAATATACTGAGACATTTTTCAGCAAGTTAGAATAGCTTGCTTTCACTATTTAGAATAGCTCTCACAATAGGGTGAGGTGGGACATGCCTGTAATCTCAGGACTTGGGGAGGCTGAGGCAGGAGTATTGCAAGTTTGAGGACAGCTTCAGCAACTCAGTGAGGCTCTCTCTCAACAACCTCGTGAGACCCTATTTCAAAACAAAAAATAAGAAGGGCAAGGGGGGTGTAACTTGGAGATAGAATGCCCCCCGGGTTTCAATCCCCAGTACCAATAAATAAATAAATAAACCAGGCATGTAACGCTTGTAATCTCAATGCTTGGGAGACTGAAACAGGAGGATCTCAGGTTTGTGGCCAGCTTAGTAAGGCCCTCTACATCTTAGTGAGACCCTGTTTCAAAATTAAAAAAAAAATAATAAAGTTGGGCTGGGGGTGTAACTCAGAGGTAGAATGCCCCTGAGTTCAATCCCTAGTATAAATAAATAAATAAATAAATAAATAAATAAATAAATAAATGAAAAGAAAAACTCTTGCTTTATTTGGTTGAGCTCATATTAAGTATCCCATACAACTGCATTATCCAAAGCAAATTTAGGCTCATTTGGTTTATAGCATATAGGGTTTATCGACTTTTATCCTTCCATTTCACCTCTTTTAGCTAAAACAGCCATGCATAGGCAATACATTTAAGTTTACAGGAAGGCTAGGGTGCGCGTGATGTTGTAGGTAGCTTGGCCTGGAGGCAGGAGGCTTGACTGTGGTCATACCCAAGAGTGCAGACGAGGCCGCTGTGCCGCTCCTTCTCGCTGAGGACTGAGAGCAAGTCAATGTGCTCCGCCAAGGCCTTTCTCAACCTTGATTCTAATTTTGATCCCTACCTCGTGGACATCAATGTTCTTTTTTCACCACAGATAAGAAAGATAATTTATAGAAAGCAAGTTCTCCTGACCCCCTATTGCTATCTTTCTTCTGATGTTAAGCAGAAATTGTGAAGAAATTGCGGTACCGTGTCACAGTGGAGGCTGTTTGGTTCTTCTCAATGATATGTAGTAATAAAGGGACAGAGTTGTTCTCCCCTACGGAAGGAGAAGAGATGAACAGCGCAGGCGTGTGGAGAAATCAAGTGCATGTGTTTGTTCCTAATGGATCTCTCTTGTTTTCTTTTGCATTTAGCCAAGAAGAAGCTGCAGAAAAGAAAAAAGCTGAAGCTCAGGCAAGAAGCAGAAGAGCATCTGGAGGAGCGCCTTCCTATGCGGTGAGGGGCCGGCGACAGAGCCCGCGCGGCGCCATAACGGAACACATCTCAAAGCAACTCACAGAAAACCTCACCCTTCACGCCGGGTGACACTGAGACCCCGGGGTGACACTGAGACCTGGGGTGACACTGAGACCCCGGGGTGACACTGAGATCTGGGGTGACACTGAGACCCCGGGGTGACACTGAGACCCTGGGGTGACACTGAGACCCTGAGTAACACTGAGACCCTGGGATGATATTGAGACCCCGGGGTGACACTGAGACCCCGGGGTGACACTGAGACCTTGGGGTGACACTGAGACCCCGGGGTGACACTGAGACC
>PVJS01033557.1:0-22103 GCA_004027185.1 Glis glis | reverse complement strand
AACACACACACACACACACACACACACACACACACACACACACACACACATACACACACACAAATAAATATTAACAAAAAATAAACCTTAACACACATAGCAAGTGGCACACAGCAAGTTCACCACATATTTTAGCGATTGTTATGGTTACTGTTGTTGTTGGTAATAATCGTCCTCATTCCTTTCCCTCCCAGGCTAACAGCCCCATCAAGGCAGAAGAGCCACACTTTCTGTTCGCTACTGTCTCCCTAGTGCTGGTATATAATAGGTGCTCGATAATCTCATTGGCTGAGTGACAGGTGAGATTTGAAGTCAATGACCAGTAAACCATACTCCTCCATCTTTCTCCCCAGTCCTCCCCTTTGCCACGCTATACTTTCTCATTTTGTCCCAATGAATTTTGGGTAGAGAAGACAAAAAGCTTCTGACTATCCTCCTAGGCGCCCTGAGACACAGGAAAGTCATTGCTAAGAAGTTCTCATGATGGAGACAGTCCACTTGCTTCTTCATTATTTATTTTGGTTTAAATAAGCCAGTGGAGTGAGGAAACCCAAGAAGAAGGAAAAACCTGGAAAGAAATGCATGAAATGCTGATGGTGGTGGTTGTATCTGGTTATGACTTTTGGACTTCTTGTTATAAATCTGAACTTCCCTAATACTTTAACATAATAAAGCAAAGGTCAATGTTTCTCTACCTCTACTTTATGAGGCACACGTTAGTACATGAAAAGATGCCCATTTTGGATGTACAGTTCAACGCATTTTGGTAAATGTAGTACATGGATGTAATTACTGCCACACTCAAGATACAGAGCACAGTATCACCCCCAAAGTTCCCTGGTGCATTTTTGCAGTTAATCCCCTCCTCCCGTCCCCAGCCCATGGCAGCCACTAATCTGCTTTCTGTTACTGCAGATCAACAGAACCACCCAGTATGTACTATTTTGCATCTGCCATCTTTCACTCAGACTGATGTTTTTGAGACTTATCCAGGTACTTGTCCATTTAAGTAGTTAGTCCATTCTTATAGCTAAATACGATTCTGCTACATGGTTATTCCAAAGTTCACTTATCCATTCATCTGTTGATAGATATGTCAGGGTTTTTTTGTTTTTTTTTTTCCTAGTTTCTGGCTATTATGAATAAAGTTGCTATGCACATTCATTTATAATTAGGGAATATAATTAAACTCCACTTGGGTAAATACCTGGGGGCAGAATTGCTGTGTCATATGGTAACTCTTTGTTCACCTTTATAAGAAAATGCCACTGTTTTCCAAAGTGGTCGTACCATTTTATTCTACCTCCAAGCTACACCCCCAGCCCTTTTTATTTTTTGATTTGAAACGGGGTCTCACTAAGTTGTTGAGGTTGGCCTTGAACCCACCATCTTCCTGTCTCAGCCTCCCAAGTACTGGGGTTACAGGCATGTGCCACTGTGCCCAGCTATACATTATCTTTTAATAGGTTTTTGGGTACACTGGGGTCTCAGCGAAAGAAACAGAATTCACCCTAAATGTGTAATTAAAGGTACTAGCAAGGGTGGGCAACTGTCAGCATTTCTGGAGCTAGAAGTATGGTTAAATGGCATGGAATGAAAACATCCCAGTGAGGGCTGGAATCCTGGAAGGGGGTCCACCCAGCAGAAGCCATCCATGCAGAGGGAGGGAGTTGAGGATGGAAATACCCCAAACCCTCTCTTCTCCCACCCTCTAGTGCTCTTGCTACGACCTCCCATGGGCTTAACTCAGACCAAAGTCACCCAGCAAGAAAGTCCGGGAGATACGGTTCTATCTCCCGGTCACACCAAGCAGGACAGAGAAGGACGGCGAACAGTGGTCTTAGAGGAAGCAACCAGTACACGATCTGTCCCAGATGGGGAGAGAAAAAGAGCAAAGAGAAAATCCGAAATTCTCCAGAGGCCAGCCTTTAACAAACCAAACCCCAACGTGAATCTTGACGGACATCACTTTTACTATCCTGCCCTGACTACAGTTACAGAAACAGTTATAACCCTGCTGTTACTAATAATAATACCAACAATAACAACAGCAGCCAATACTTCTTCGAAGGCTTACTGTACCCCAACACACACAAGTGTTCATAGGACTATCTCATGTAACCCTCACGGCTACTGTAGGAAGTAAGTCCATTGTTATTCCCCATGTTACATATGAGGAAAAGTTCTGAGCTGGAAAACTGAAGACAGAGGTCTAGAAAACCTGCCCATGGGACTCCAGAGGCTGGTGAAGCCCTGACCACTTGGCTATAGTTCGGATCTTACTGTGAGACAAAATAAACCTTTTCTCTTGATAAGTCGATCAGGTCAGCTATTTGTCATAGTAATGGAAGGCTGACTAAGACACCACTACTCCATATTGCCTTCCTCAGAGGAGGACCAAAGGGCTTGAGTTTGGATCCGGCTCCAGGACTTACACCCCCATGTGATCATGCATAAGTCATTCTGTGCGTCAGTATCGTCGTGTGTGAAATCAAAGTGCTACCTGTTGTGCTACCTGTTTATCCTTCTCTCAAGATGATTGTAAGAATTTAATACAATAACACAGTTCAGCAAATATTTTTGGAGTCCCAGGAGCCTCTTAACACCCCTGTTGATTTCTGAGCCTCACAACAACTCTCTAAGGGCAGCGATGCTTCCTTTCAAATAAGAAAACAGTGACTCAGAATGGATTCAGCCAAACATACCCAAATTAAAGAGCTAGTAGGAGGCAGAATTGGGATTCAAACTCAGGTCTATCTGCCTCCAAAGTCACACTCTGCCCTTCAGGGAAGAAAAGGAAGGATAAAGTACAAAAGTGAGGGTTTGATAGCCAGGCATGGTGGCACATGCCTGTAATCCCAGTATTTGGGAGGCTAAGACAGGAGGATCACGGGTTCAAGGTCAGACTCAGCAACACCTTGTTTCAAAATTTAAAAAAAAAAAGGCTGGAGGTGTAGCTTGGGGGTAGAATGCCCCTGCGTTCGATCCCCAGCACCAAAAAGAAAGAAAGAAAGAAAAAAAAATGATGAGGGTTTGGCACCTTCTCTCTTAGATCTACATTTTCTCACACAAATCAGTCTGGCTCCAATGTCTGACAGTGCATAGCATGGGAAACCTCAGAGCTCCCGGGAAGCCATACAGGAGCCCTTACCTGCATCTCAGGTTCACCCTCACCTGCCGCGGAGCCCAGGTGTTACCCTGGGCCAACCGCCACTCCCCTCCCAGCATCCTTTTCTGACCTTCCAGAGTGTATGCATATGCATGGGGGGAAGGGTGTTACTACCCTTTGGTGCCTTCTTAAAGATGACATCATTGACCTTGGACGCCTCCACCGACTTCCCAAGAAACCACCGAGGTCCACACACAAACACACGAGCTGCCACCGTCTCTGCACTTGGCATTCTTGTCACGTCTTAATACCCCATCGCTCCAGCAACGCTCATCCTCCGTGCACTTTGAAATCTCTTCTGCTTTATACTTTGCCAAAAGGTTCCAATTTTTTTTTTCCTATACTGGCATTGACATGATGTAGAGAGGAACATGTGAGCCATGAGGGCTCAAAAATAGCCTGGAACTTTTCAAGGAAGGGGCCTGTAGTGGGATGACAGCAAGCTATTCTGCATAACAAAGCACTCTGTCCCCGGAGTCAGGCACAAGCCCACCCTTCCCCACGTACACACACCTATCAATCACTCCCTGAAATATCATCTCTGTGGGAGGATGAGAAGATAATGGTATGATCAATGGTGCTCCCAACAGGACTGGCAGGGTGGACTCACTCCAGTGGGGATTTTTTCTATTGACAACAGGTCAGTTGAGCTTGGTGCTAAACTATGATGGTGGTGGTGGTGGTGGTGGTGGTGATGATGATGATGATGATGACGACAGTGATGATGATGATGATGATGATGATGATGGTAACCACAACAACCAATAACATCTATTGATTGCCTACTATGTACCACACGCTGTTCTAAACTCTTTACATAGATTAACTCAGTTTAATCCTCCCAACTCTTTGTGATAGGGCTAATATCCCCATTTTACAGATGGGGAAATTGAGGCATGAGAAATAACTTGACAGTAAGTGACAATCAGGACTGGAAGCCAGGCTGCTGGGCTCCAGAGCCTTTGCACTTAACCACTCTTCCTCCACCTGCTCCTCCTCCTCATGGAAGAAACGATCATCCCAGGTCCCCCATAGCAGGGAAGGGATGGAAAGCTCTCTTGACACTGAAACTATAGGAATAGACAGCTGACAGACCCTCTCTCCAGATCCTTACCTCCTAGAAATGGTTTGAGACCCATGCCAAGATTCAGCACTTAAAATGTATGCATGCAAGTCTTTCCCTGCATGCATACATTAGCCCCCAACAATCTTTGAGGGTGAGCTGTCTTATTAACCACCACTCTCCAAGTTGGGAAACTGAGGGTCAGGGTGCTGGTTGCTTCTCATTGTCCCTTCTTGATCCATTTTTCACTTGACTCTGCTGGGATCTGAGCCACAGGAGACTGAACCCTCTAGAGCTAATCACCCAGTCCCTCTCGCCTTCTGGTTCTCAGTGGGCTCAGTCAGTGGGTGGGACCAACGGGTGATCCGAGAGGAGAGCAGCTCGGGTGTGTCTCTCCCCCACTTCTTCCCTGCCTTGCTGCTGTCTTTCAGGAAACAGCTACATCCCCCCAGGGCCCCTCTCCCTCAGCTCCAGCTCCCAGTAGCACACACTCCCAGAAGCACCTCTCTGTGCTTCGTCCTCCCTCAAGGATTAATAGCGTCACAATGTGGCATGTCCCGAGGAGCCTCGATATGTCTCATTTGTAACCTGAACCTTGCCCACACCTCCATAAATAATCCCACGATGAAACTTTCTTCCTTGCAACCACCTGAGGTGTCTCTGTTCCCTGTGGGATCCTGATAATCACAGCCACCAAAGTGGAAGAACTTGTCCAAAGTCACAGGGTTAGTAAAAGGCAGAGAGGGCAAGGGAGTGTAAACCTAGAGTCCACTGTTGCAGACACTGTCCTACAGCTTCCTTCAGAGCAGAGACACCAGCACAAGGGCAGAGATGACTCGAGCAAGTGGGTGGAGAGCAATAGGGAGCAGTGGGGATAGGGGTAATCCAGAAGGTACACGCCTCACTTACAGGTAACCACATATCAAAACAAGCATTTTAAAGACTCTGCGCTATAAACATGGAAATGCATGTGTCCCTATAGTAATCTGATTTCAATTCCTTCAGGAAGATCCTAGAAGTGGTATGGCTGGGTCGTAAGGTGGCTCCATTCCCAATCTTTTAAGGAACCGCCATACTGATCTCCATAGTGGCTGCACTAATGGGCAACCCCACCAACAGTGAACCAGAGTTCCTATTTCCCCACATCCTCGTCAGCATTTATTATTGCTTCTGTTTTTGATCATCGCCATGCTAACTGGGGTTAGATGGAATCTCAGCGTCATTTTGATTGGCATTTCCCTGATGGCTATTGATGGTGAACATTTTTTCATATATTTATTGGCCATTTGTATTTCTTCTTTTCAGAAGTGTCTATTTAGAGCCATTGCCCATTTTTTAAATTGGGTTCTTTGTTCTTTTTCTAGTATTGAGTTTTTAAAGTCAATTTTATATTCTAGATATTAATCCTCTAGAGCAGCTCAATTCATGATAGCCAAACTATGGAACCAGCCTAGGTGTCCATCAACAGACAAATGGATTACGAAATTATGGTATATACACACAATGGAATGCTACTCAGCCATAAAAAATAACAGGTCATTTGCAGGAAAATGAATGGAGCACGAGAATATTATGCTTAGTGAGATTAGCCAGGCACAGAAAGTGAAGGGCCATATGTCTTCACTCAATATGTGGGAGCTAGAGAGAAACTGGGAAACAAAGTGGACCTCAGATAAACGAGAGGAGACACTAGTGGAATGGGGGAGGGGGTCGGATGAGGGTGAGGGGGAGGAGAAAGGGAGAATCTGATGATGGTGACTACTCAAATAAACCTTGGTTCATACATGAAATCACTTGTAAAGATATGAAGATTATCAGTGGGGAGGAGCAGGGAGTGAATGCTGCATGTATGTATGTATTTATCACTATGCACCTCACTATGAGGTATAATTACAATGCACTAATTAAAAAAAAAAAAGCCGGGCGTGGTGGCGCATGCTTGTAATCCCAGTGCTTGGGAGGCTGAGACAGGAAGATCACAGGTTCGAAGCCAGCCTCAGCAACTTAGCAAGGCTCTCAGCAACTTAGTGAGATCCTGTTTCCAAATTAAAAAAATAAAATAGAGCTGGGGGTGTAGCTCAGAGATAGAGTGCCCCCGAGTTCAATCCCCAGTACCACAAAAAAAAAAAAGAGACTGCACACCAAACACAAAGTACCTCTGTGCCTATTTCTCCTGTTTTCCCAGCAACTTCACCACTTGCTCTCCCAAATCCCCTGTGGTAGGGATTGCTCTTGACAGCATCCTAAACTTTGTTTCTCAGCCCAATCCACTCCCTTCCCACACAGGCTTTTAAATCACTTCTCTGCTTTGAAAAGATCTGGGCTACAAAGATAATTAATTCTCTAGCTTCAAAGGCTGCTTCCCCAACCCACTGGTGTGTGTGTGTGTGTGTGTGTGTATGTGTGTGTGTGTGTGTGTGTGTGTGTGTGTGTTCCTCCACACCAGCCACCACTAACCCTCCTACCCCACCCCCTTCCATCCTCTTGTCTTCTGCCTTCTGGGGCTGGGAACCCAGCCCAGGCTGCCGTCCAGAAGGAAGGATGAGGGGAGGAATATTTGAACTCCCTGCCTGCAGTCTGTGGCAGAGCAGCGTCATCTGCTCTGTGGGCAGAAAAAGCCACAAGGACCTCCACGCAAGAGAGAGAGGCAGTGCCCTCCACTCCAACGACCTTGACATGAGACCGGCGCAGATGACAGCTCCTCCCAGAGCACAGCAGGGCTGCAGACTGGCTCTTGGGTTCCGTCCACACTGCACTTTATGACAACAGGAAACTATTGTTAACACTTAATGTAGCCAAGTTCATGGGTTTCAAAAGTCCAGGTTTCTTTCTTTCTCTCTCTCTTTCTCTGTCATACTGGGGATTGAACCCAGGGGCATTCTACCTCCAAGCTACACCCCCAGCCCTATTTCTTTCTTTCTTTTTTTTTTTGAAACAGGGTCTTGCTAAGTTGCGGGGGGCCTCCCTAAGTTGCTGAGGCTGGCCTCAAACCTGTGATCCTCCCATCTCAGCCTCCCAAGTACTGGGATTACAGACGTGAGTGCACCACCATGCCTGGCATGGTTTTTCTTTTAAAAAATCAGAAGTCACCGGGCATGGTGGCACACATTTGTAATCCCAGTACTTGGGAGGCTGAGACAGGAGGATCACAGGTTCAAGGAAGCCTCAGCAAGTAGTGACACTCTCATCAACCTAGTGAGGTCTTGTTTCAAAATAAAAATAATAACAATAGGGCTGGGAGTATATCTCGGAGGTAGAATTTTTTGGGTTCAATCCCCAGTACCACCAAATAAATAAATAAGTAAATAATCAGAAGTCTTGTCAACCACGGGCCCGTATTCTCCCATGATCACAGAGCAATTGGAGCTACGTCCACTAAAATGTGAACTCTGACAGGGCAGGGAGTTTGGCCTGGTTCATTCCCTACTGTGTCCCCATGGGCAGAACCACCTTTGGTGCCAAGGAGGCACTCAACAAATCCATGATAAATGAGGGATGGCTGCTCCCCTGTTCGGACGGCCTTGCAGTCCACATTTCTCAGCAACCCCCGCTTGGCTCAACTCACCCACTGAAGTTCCTTTCCCAGCTCCTGCAGGTGGTTGACTGTGAGACTCCCAACTTAATAGGGACTTAATGGCAAGCAAGACCCAGGAACACAGTAGAGGAGCACTTAGATTAGAGGGGAGGATAACCGCAATAAACACGTGCAGCGTATTACTCTGTGTTACACCGTTCTAAGCACTTCCATATATTGGCTACCCATGTGGCAGGTCCTGTTATTATCCTTATTACACAGAAAGGAAGATATCTTGTCCGTGATTACACAGCAGCAAGCACTAAAGGCAGAATTCAAATCCAGGCAGTCCCAGCCCCTGAGCAGACAAACATTATCAATAGCTGATGATAAAGGGGGAACAATAAGACCACGAGGTCCCCTCGATTCCAGTCCCCAGAGCCCCAAAGAGGCCACTCCCAGCTCAGGAGATGCAGCTCTGTGCCCGTGATCCTGTGCCACTGCTCTGCAAGAAAGTGCTCCAAGAGAACAGTCTACTCGGCCTCCAGCTTCAGGGCTGAAGACCCCGCTGTGGCCCTCTTAGTTCCGCTGTAACGAATGTGTAAGATCACAGATGCTCTGGACTCAAGGAACCCAGTAGAGGACACAGAGAGGCCAAAGTGGCCAATGGAGCCAGCGTGTTCAGACTTGGCTGACCCACTTGGCCCCGAGAGACTCCGTAGCAGAGCTCAGTGTCGCCACAGCAGTGGAATCGAAGCTCAGAGACCAAGAGTCCCACAAAGCAGCCGAGGCTGGCAGCTGGAGAAGAGAAGCAGAAGCAGACGAGTGTGCAGACGGAAAGGGGAGACTCCCGCTCTACAATTTGGTGGCTCCCGGGGAAGGCAGGGTGGTGGAGGGGAAGGCTTTGGGAACACGCAGATGATTGCAGTTGGAATCCCAGCTCCACCGGCCACAGCTATGTTGCCATATGATGAGGCGCAGCCCCTCTGGGGGGCCCCCAGCTCCAGGAGGGTCCTGACCGAAAGTCAAAGTGCTTTGAGTCCTCTGTGACCCAGCCAGCTGCAGGTTTTCCCCAGCGAGCATGAGCCCAAGAAGGGACCTTGAACATTCCCAGGCACTGATAAATGGCCCTGGTTCTGAGCCCAAATTCCTTAAGCCTTCATAGAAATTCCACACTCTGACCCCTCGCTGCAGGCACGCCTAAGTGGGATGTTTCTTTCTCTTGCCATCCGTCCGGCTCAAGGATAAGCTGCAGCACTGTGTAAGCTCCCCTAATAAACGCTTTGGTTGAACAGGAGGATGGACGTAGATGACGACTGTGGCTCGTATATTTCAAAACACAGAAGGTTTCTACCATGAGAAATGGTAAGTGTCGGGGGAGACAGGTATGTTTACTCTGATTTAAGCATCACTCAATGTGTATATCTATTGAAACGTCATGTGGGGCTCAATTAATATGCATAACTTTTATGTTTTAATGTATCAGTTATCAAATTAACCTTAAAATAAAGAGTAAATACCTTGGACCACTCACCCTGGTGTTTAGTGCTTCATTCTTTTTTTTTTTTTTTGGCAGTACTGGGGATTGAACCCAGGGGCATTCTACCTCCAAGCTACACCCCCAGCCCTATTTTTTATTCTTTATTTTGAAACAGGGTCTCACTAAGTTGCAGAGGGCCTCACTAAGTAGCTGAGGCTGGCCGCGAACCCAGATCCTCCGGTCTCAGTCTCCCAAGTACTGGGATTACAAGCGCACACCACCACGCCCGGCTTTCAGTGCTTCTTTCTTTAGAATCGCAACCTGCACCATCTCAGGACAGTTTGGGGACATTTCCTGTTGGGAATTCCCACAGGGAATTGCTGCTTTGGGGGCAATTCCAGCCACAGGTTCATGGGACAAACCCCCCTCTGAAGGGCCTCTGTTTCCACATCTATATGATGGAGCTGATCAAAGTTTTATGTTTATTCATAAAGTCATTCATTTATTTATCCACTCATTGCTCAACAACCATGTGCCGAGGGTCTTAGGTGCCAGGCATCCCCCAGATACAAGAGCAAGAGGACAGCAAGGCTGACCAGGTCTTTGCCCTCCTGAAAGTTACAGGATAAAATTCTAGAGCTTCTCATCTCTAGAGTGGAAATAATAAGCCTGGTGTGATGGCGCACACCTGTAATCCCAGTACTTGAGAGGCTGAGGCAGGAGGATCACAGGTTTGAGGCCAGCCTCAGCAACTTAGTGAGGTTCTCAGCGACTTAGCAAGATCCTATTTCCAAATAAAAATAAAATAAAACAGGGCTGGGGGTGTAGCTCAGAGGCAGAATGTCCCTGAGTTCAATCCCCAGTACCAAAAATAAATAAATAAATAAAGGAGATAATATTTTCAAAGGTTATTTGGAGAACTAAATGTATATAATGTATATTATTTTTAATAAACAAAAAGTCACAAACAATGACTTAACACTTCCAAGTACTATTCCATGTTTTAGACCAGAGGTTGGTAAGTTTTTCTTCAAAGATAGGAGAGTGACCATGAATGCTTTGTAACTTACCCCAGGGTCACATCCTGATAAACCCTTCCTAAATTGAAAATATCATAAGTTAGCCGGGTGTGGTGGCACACATCTATAATCCCAGTATTTGGGAGGCTGAGACAGGAGGATTGCAAGTTGGAAGCCAGCCTCAGCAATTTAGTGAGTCTCTCAGGAACTTAACAAGACCCTGTTTCCAGATTAAAAAATAAAAATAGAGCTGGGGGTATAGCTCAGAGGTAAAATACACCTGGGTTCAATCCCTAGTACAAAGAAGAAAGAGAAAGAAAGAAAGAAAGAAAGAAAGAAAGAAAGAAAGAAAGAAAGAAAGAGGGGGGAGGGAGGGACGGAGGGAGGGAGGGAGGGAGGGAGGAAGGAAGGAAGGAAGGAAGGAAGGAAGGAGGGAGAAAGAGAGAGAGAGAAAGAAAGAGAGAAAGAAAGAGAGAGGGAAAGAAAGAAAGAAAGAAAGAAAGAAAGAAGGAAGGAAGGAAGGAAGGAAGGAAGGAAGGAAGGAAAGAGAGGGAGAAGGGAGAAAATATTGTAAGTTGAAAATGCACTGAATACATCTAACCTACAGAACACTGTAACGTAGCAACACAGCACCCTGTGGAGTGTTGGGTGGGTCCCCTGGTGATGTCATGACTTACGGGCTCACCACCACTGTCCAGCATCTCGGGAGAGAATCACATTGCATATCGCTAGCCCAGAAAAATTTCAGAATTCAAAAAAGTATGGTTTCTACAGAATGCCTATCACCTCCACACCATTGTAAAGTCAAAAAGTCACAAGTGGAACCCTCATAAATTAGGGACTTTCTGTATTTTAGGCTTTGCAGGCCACGCAGTCTCTGTTCCAATTGCCCAGTTCTGTCCTTGACTGCGAAAGCTGCCATGCACAATACAAAAACAAGAAAGTGCAGCTGTATTGGGTAAAATTTTGTCTATAAGTCCCCGTCAGTAGATCCAGGAGCCATAGCTCACAACTCCAGTCCTAGACCAGTGCCATCTGATGGAATTTTCTGCAGTGACAGAAATGTCCCATATCGTCACTATCCACTATGTTGGCCACTAGTGTGTATAATGTGGCTACTGTCACCAAGAAAGGAATTGTTTCCTTTGTATTTAACTTCAATTAGTTTAAATTTAAAAGTAAGCTGCTACACACGGCTGGTTGATGCAGCTGGAACCCCAGCTATACACTTCCACAGCTATGCTGCCATCTGATGAGGCACCGCCCCTCCGGAGGGTCCCCCAGCTCCCAGAGGGTCCTGACTAAACATCAGGGTGCTCTGATGGCGCTGTATCTTGTTTGGGACAACATGGGTGCAACAGATGCCTATACCTCATCTAATCCTCAGGGTAGCCCTAATATGTGTTCATGCCTAGCGCACTGTCACCAGTAGACACCCAACAACCGGGAGCAAATGCCGCTGCCGTCATTTATAGGGACGACGATGGTGAAGATGGCGAAGCTGGCAGTGCTTCAGTTAGGAGCAACACCTGAGGTTGACCCACGCACGGTTAGAGAGAGAGAGGAACATCATGTAGAGATCAATGACGACTAATTGCGACAAAGCAAGAACAGAGGAGCACCTTGTGTGGCAGCCCCAGGCAGCCTTGGAACTTCCCAGAAACAAGCCCCTCACGAAGCTTAATGAGGCTCTTCCCAGGAGGGGCAAGGCCACCTCATCAGATCAAACAGGCCAACGAGTGCGGGCGACACTCCACCTGGGCACCCCAGTGATATGAGAAGAGACCACCTCAACCATGAGAGGGAAGGACCCCGGCCCCCACGGACACTGCCCGCCACACCTCGAGGGCACTGATGGTCTCTCTGTCCTAATGAATGCACAGCAAAGGAAGCAGGAAAGGGTCTTGATTTTTAATCTTTCAAAAGGCAATTTCCACCCTCCCATGAGCCTACTATGCTTCAGGTCTATTCTAGGCTAATAATAAGAGCCATTATTTGTCAGATGTTGATGACATGCTGGACACTGGATGATGCAAAAATAATATTGGTATTCAAACAACAGTAGGCACTGATTAAATGCTTACCAGGTGCCGAGCACTGTGTGGAGCTCTGTATGTGTGATTACCACTTCTCACAATGACCCAATGAGCGAGGGATTATCATTATTTCCACTGTAGAGACGAGAAAACAGACTTCAGAGGTGAAAGAGCCTGATCGTGTTCTCGCCGCTCAGGAGAAGGGGAGCCTCGATTCAAACCATGGTGTGTCAGACACCAGCCCAGACTCATGGTCATAAGTCTGGACTGCTAGAGAGACATGGGTGAAGAAGACAGATGTGGCCCTCCTCTTACAGAGAACACAGACAATGGGATGCATCACTAGAGTCCCAGTGTACTAGTCTGCTTCCTGTTGCTATAACAAAATACCTGAGGCTGAGTACTTTATAAAGTAAAGAGTTTAATCTGGTGGTTGTAGGGTCCAAACAGCATGGTGCCAGAATCCTGCCAAGGATGCTGTGTCACACTAACTGTGTCACAACAGGGCAGAGAAACAGGAAGGGAACCAGCCATGTGCAAAAGAGCCAAGCACATGGGGTAGCTTCATGCTATAATAAGCTGCTCTCACAAGAACTATCTCACTAAGTAAGCTCAGCATTGATCCCTTCCAAGGGCAGTGACCCCTCCCCCATGGCCTAATTACCTCCCACTAGGCCACACCTCTTAAAGGTCCCACCACCTCAGCACCACCACATTAGACACCAAGCTTCCAACATGTGACCCTCTGGGGACATACCACATCCAACCCTAACACTGAGTAAGACGCACGGGGTAGATGTGAAGGCCAGTGGGACACGGGGGAAGAGTCTCTAACCCAGACTCGGCAGAGAGGGGTGATCAGGGTGGAGGTCACAGAGGACTTCTAAGCTGAGACCCAAATATGGGTAGGTGTTCATACACCAATGCGTATGCCAAAAAGAGTTGCAAAGGAAGGAAAAGGGCATGCAAAGGCTCATTCAAGGAACCCAAGGCAGCATGACGAGGCTGGAAATGATGGCTGGGGGGGAGGGAAGAGGGAGAGGCAGAAACCAAACTGGCACCAGAGATAAAAACAGGGACGTCAGGAAGAAGAACCAGGTGGTAGGTGGGGCAGACCGAGATCCAGGTCTGGGTGGCACAACCAAGTGGAAATGCCTAACTGTAATGGGTGGGGAAGTCGAGGCCGCAGCTCAAAAGTGAAGTGAAGCCGGGAGATAGGAGTTTCAGATTCCTGCCCCGGCGGGTGAGAGTAGAATCAATGAGATGATTTGTAGAGACAGAGGAGAGCAGAGAGCAGAGCCCAGAGACTTGGGATCCGGACAGCTATTGTTTTTTCCTGTTCAGTATCCGTTCTCTCATGGAACAGCACTTCGATTTTGGTTTTCCTTTGGGACTTCATCTATCCCCACTCTCAGACCTTGTGGTTCAGGTGTGGCTCACTGTAACCTTGGCTCCCAGGATGGTCACATGACCCTTATGGCCACGATGACTGACTTAGGGGCTGCACACTGCTATGGTTTGAGCGAACCCTCCAAGACCCATGGTGAGATTTAGTTGCCATGGTTACCATATTACGAGGTGGGTCCTTTAGGAAGTGATTAGGTTAGGAGGACCCCGTCCTCATGAATGGACCAAGGCCATTATCAGGGGAGTGGCTTAGTTACAGTGGGAGTGAGCTCCTGAGAAAAGGATGACTTTGGCCTGATTTCTCTCTACGTCTCATACTTCCTCGCCATGGGACGCCCTCCACCAGGTTACGACACAGCAAGGAGACCCTTGTTAAATGCCAGCATCATGTTTTTGGACTTCCCAACCTTCAGAATTGAAAGAAATGAACCACCGTTCTCTACCCAGTCTCGAGTATTTTGTTATAGCAGCAGCAAATGGGCTAAGACATCTACATAATCCAAGACAAGCCAAGGAGAGTGATACTCAAAACTTTGGCTGAGTCGGTCAGCAAAGAAGTGCTCCCTTCCCGCTGCTGTAGCTAAGACAGAGGACAAGCTTGCACCTGCCAATCACTGTTGCCTCTGGAGGGAAGCAAATGCCTGAGGACCACGCAAGGCAGAAGAAGGCAGAGTCATGATGTGGAGAGTCCGCTGGCTGGGTACCTCGCCTCACTTTCCCTAAAGGCAGCATACCCCTACGATTCCCAATTACATCACCCAATAACTGATTTCTTTTACTCAAACCAATTCCAGTTGGGTTTTCTGTCATTTTCACTAAAATAGGAAACACTGGAGGTGCCTAAAATTGAGTGACCAAAGAAAAGAGGAGTGTCGGTGAATGAAATAGAAAATAAGCCATCTGAGGTAGAAAAGGAATCCAATTAGGTGTCACGGAAACCAAAAGAGGGAAGTTTTTTGTTCTGTTTTTGCTTTTTGTTTTGAGGTACTAAGGATGGAACCCAAGGGGCGTTCTACCTCTGAGCTACCCCCCCCAACCCTGTTCTATTTTTTTTTTTATCTTGAAATAGAGTCCCACTAAGTTGCTGAGGCCCTCACTAAGTTGATGAGGCTGACCTCGAACCTGAGATCCTCCTGTCTCAGCCTCCCAAGTACTGGATTACAGGCATGTGCCACCACGCTCGGCTCAAAAAAAGGGAAGTTTGAAGAAAGGATAGCCATTGATGGTACCAAATAGTGCCACCAGGATGAAGATGTAAAAGGCCGTTGAATTTAGCTAGGACCTTGGGTCCCCCAGAAGTAGATCCTAAGATGAGGATTGAAATAGGAGCAGTTTACATGAGAGACGATTCCAGGGGACCCATTCCCCACTGAATAAGGAGAGGAGAGGTAAGACAGGGGCGGGAAGGAAGTGTATACAAGAGACATTTCCAAGCTCATTACCACTATGGGCAAGTGGAGTTTTACTGAACTCCAGGAAACAGCACGGAACACTCAGAGGTGTTTATCTGCAGACTCCATCACTCGGTGGTTGGGGGCCACGCCAGGAGGACATTCATCGTCCCCCCTCTTATGCTTCCCCAGCCTAAGATGCTTACAGACAGAACGGGCCAGCAGCCAGAGCGAGCCCTCGGGCAGTCGCAGGTACTGCCTGCCCAAAGCCAGGCGGGAATGCAATGGAATGGAATGGGGTCGGGGTGCCGAGGGAGCACCCCCAGGGCTACAGCACCTGGCTTCATTTCTCTGCACCTGAGTATCCTTGCCTATAAAACAGAGCAAATCACTAGAACTACTGTGCGGAGCAAAGGAAGATAAATCCATGTCAATCCTTAGCCCGGCTCCTGGGAGACAGCACTAATAAACACATGTTAATGTTCTTGCTTTGGGTGGTCTATGGGGGAATGATTTCTACACAGGGTGACGGGAAGGAGAACCCGAGAGGAAGTGACAGCCAGGAATACAGACTGCTAATTTGAAGCAGCACCAAGCCCAGGAGACTCCGGCTGGATAAATGATAACCACTAATATTCTATTTAAACAGCAAGCGAGCCTGTGTCTATTTGTGTGCAGAAGTCCTCGATTTAGCAGGAAGGCTTTCCTGCGAGGCGCTGCCTTTCCACCCATCCCTTTGTAAAACATTCGAGTCACTCCCACTCCTGGAAGCAAAACAGCAACAGAACAGTCACCCGGGTCCTCTGGTCGTACCGCAGAGTTGCACAAGCGAAAGATTTAGGAAGATGAACTAGAGAGAGAGAGTGAGAAAGTCAGAAATGAAACCCCACGGTGTCGTTTTCTCAACTGTCAGAGTTGGCCCTAAGGAGCGGTCAGGACTGGCTCTAAAAGCAAAATGGAAAGTACAGGAGAAAGATCATGAATCACCAAGATACTTCCAGCATTATCCACACGCACCCTCGCGGTTTCCTTCATCCCTGACATAATCCACAGGGGGGCAAGTGATGTACCAAAGTGAGGTGGTTTATTTTGTTTTTTTTTTCTTTTTGGCAGCACTGGGGAGTGAACCCAGGGGCATTCTGCCTCTGAGCTACACCCCCAGCCCTATTTTATTTTATTTTTGTGTGTGTGTTGAAATAGGGTCTCACTAAGTTGCTGAGGGCCTCACTAAGTTGCTGAGGCTGGCCTCAAACCTACGATCCTCCTGTCTCAGTCTCCCAAGAACTAAGGTTACAAGCATGTGCTACCATGCCCAGCTTATTTTGTAATTACTTTAACAAACACCTACATTGCAGCACCTAGAGTGAACCAGGCACTCACTCTTTAACTATTTTACAAATATGAATTCATTTAGTCTTCATGACAACTGTGTGAGAGAAGTTCTATTATTATTATCCCCATTTTACAAATGAACAAATTGAGGCACAGAGGTGTTAGGTAACTTGCCCAAGGTACAGACCGCAGAAGTAGCAAAACCAGGATTTGAAGGAAGGCAGGTGTCACCTGGCTATGAACCGGGATGCAATCTGACTCTGCTGCCTGGAAGATAACGGGTGACTCTGAACTTCCCTGGGCCACTGCAAGAGACCAGTCCGTTTCTGCAGGCATTGGTAAGAAGGCACTTCAAGATAGGTGTGGTAGCACACACCTGTAATCCCAGTATTTGGGAGGCTGAGACAAGAGGATCGCAGGTTCACAGCCAACCTCAGCAATTTAGTGAGGCCCTCTGCAGCTTGGTGAGACTCTGTTTCAAAATGAAAAATAAAATAAAATATGGCTGGGGGTATAGCTCAGAGGTAGAATGGCCCTGGGTTCAATCCCCAGTCCCCCCCCAAAAAAAAAGATTAAACAATGAGGAGGACGAAAAGGAGGAGGAGGAGGAATTAAACAATAGCCAATAGCTCAACTTCATTGAGAATTTGCAAAATGCCAATGCTGTGCTAAGCAATAATAATAATAATAATAATAATAATAATAATAATACAAAATATCACTAGTACTAATATTAACAATCTTCAAAGCAACGCTAGGAAGTAGTACCTTTTTATCACCATTTTCCAGATGAAGGAATTGATGCTTAGAACCTGTGCAAGGTTATTCAGCTAGAAAGGAGGAGAGGTGGTGTTTGAAGCCAGACCTCCACTACTAAATCTAAGATCAGCAATCCCCAGAGGCGCGGAACAATGGAGCTAGGAGTTTCAGGAGAGCGAGGCCACACACTCAGATCCATTCTCTGCAGTACCCTGGTGATGGCCAGATGAAGGGAGAAGACGCAGGAGTTTCTTTGGGGTTAATTCAAAGGGAAGAGAAGGGCAGGGAGGAGGGACTTTGCTAAAAATTTCTGGGAATGGTCCCAGGAGACTCGGACTTCAAGAGGGCCAGGGAGGCAGACTCTTGGCATAGGAAGAGGTAGGAAGGGCTGTGTCCCACTGAGCTCTGGAACTGCGGGCTGAAAGTTCTTGTTTTTGTTTTGTCTTCCTTTGTGGTTTTATTTTGTTTTGTTTTGTGTGGTACTGGGGATGGAACCCAGGGGCATTCTACCTCCGAGCTACACCCCCAGCCCTGTTTTGTTATCTTTATTTTGAAACAGGGTCTCACTGAGTCGCAGAGAGCCTCACTAAGTAGCTGAGGCTGGCCTTGAACCTGTGATCCTCCTGTCTCAGCCTCCCAAGTACTGGGGTTACAAGCGTGCACCACTACACCCGGCTGAAGCTTTTGTTTTGATGGTGTGTTTTTAATCTCCTCTCTCCTGGGACACCTGAGGCTTTGGGTGGGTACTCAACTTTCTCAAAAAATAAAATAAAGAAACAGAAAATAGCATTTCCTTCCCTTTTCTTTACTCTTCCAGAGCTTACAAGATTTAGGGGCTACACAGTGACTAGTTTCATTCAATACTATTTAGAATATAAATTGTAGAATTCCAATCCTCGAACAAAGGCTCCCCGTCATGGCTATCCTAAAACTCTCTTTTCTTTATTAACTTCAACTTGATTCCTATTGGAAACCATTCTACATGGTCGGTTGGGTCTGTTTTTAATAGTGTGACTTAATTATACATGCAATTCATGAATACATTCTCCTTTTAAGAGATTTTTTTACATAATCAAAACTATTTTTTTTGCAGTATGGTTTCTGGATTTCCTTCATTCAAGGTTAAAGGATTATGCCCCTAAAATCTCCTCTAAGGTTCTTTATTATTTTTACTTTCAAGTCTTTACTCTGTCTGTAATTTACTCCAGCAATAATTTAGTTTTGTGTAAGATATGAGTTAGGAATCAAACCCAGTGTCCTTCCACATGGCCAGCCAATTGTGCCAGCACCATTTATTAAATAAACCATTCTTTTCCTACTGATCCAAAATGTCACCTTTTAATCCATTAAGCTCCCGTGTTTCCCGAGGCCTTTCAGACCCCTTCGGGGCTCCAGCCTCTTATGCCACAGCTGGAAGAATTTCAGCAATTATTTGAAATGTGTTTCATGGCTTAACAATAGGTATTTTATTTTTTAAAAGACATTTCTAAGAGGCACTTTCAGGCACTGCTGGTGGGTGCATAAATTGGCACAACCTTCTGGAAAGCAATTTAGCAATATCTGTTACAACTCACAATGTTCACATCCTTTGCCCTGAAAACCCCACTTTTAAGAATTATTCGACAGAAATTGTCACTGAAGTACCCAAGGATGTTTGCTGATGCATTGCCCGTGATAAGAAAACAAAATTGGAAATGACCATTCAGAAAGTATTGATCAAACAATAAATAGAAATATAATATAATCATCAAGTTATGGAATACAATGCAGATTTCTTTAAAACAATAAGGTGGATCCAAATGAGGTATGAATATAAGAAAAAGTCCAAGCTATAACAGGTTTTAAAAATAGAGTAGGAGAATATAAAAAATATGTATACAATATATCTCATTTTTGTTTATTAGTAATATATCCCTATATTTACAAATAAAAAGTTTCACAGGGTAATAGACCTAAGTTTTAAATAAAGGGAAGGTTTTCAATCTAGATTATACAATTATACATCATTATATTTATTTATTTATTTATTTACTCATTGTGGTACTGAGGATTGAACTCAGATGCATTCTATTTCCAAGCTACACCCTCAGCCCTTTTTATTTTTTGATTTTGAAACAGGGTCTCACTAGGTTGCTGAGAGTCTTGCTAAGTTGCTGAGGCTGGTCTCGAATATGCGTCTCAGCCTCCCAAGTACTGGGATTACAGGTGCATGCCACCACACCGGGCTCACCATATTCTTTCATAATAAGAGCTTCTTCCGAAAAAAACAAAAAAAAACAAAACAGGAATGCAGGCAGTAGCCTGTGAATCAAGGCATCTCATATTCCCATTTGGTAAAAGAAAAGTCCATGACACAAGAAATCTGTGTGGACAAAGCTCAAGTTCAAAGGACACGGCCCTGCAGCCCTGTGGATCATGTACAGAGGCCACTGTGACCTAGGATGTGCCCTCCCCCTTCAAGTATGAAATGAACCCATCTCTGGCCCCATCCCAGCAGCTTAGCCCTGATCATCCCACACCTAACAAGTTCCTCTCCACCAGAAGCCCCTGTCACTCATGGGCAGCTCACAGCAGTCAACAAAGGGGGTGGTGAGATGGCACTTGCAAGATCTTGCCCATGGTTGGAGAAGGAATGGTCATCAGCCCTGCTGGGAGCCACGCACAGCACCCCCAGCCGGCCAGCCAACAGGCACATCATCTTACCCAGCACTGGAGATCCAGAGACCTGCACCTTATCTCTCCACGTGCTTCTCTATTACTGTAGACAGCCTCAACCATCAGAGGTGTAACGCCCCCGGGAACCCCTCCACCTGCCCTCCATGAACATATATTCCCAGACTCAGAGCACCCTCTTGGAGATGGGGGTCCAGAGCTATGGAAGAACCTGCCTGGGAGTAGCAAGAGATCGAAGAAGTCAGAAAGGAAGGCTGGACATCACCCAGGTGGCATGAAGGGACACGGTTACAGTCCACCAAAGAAAGAGCTGCCTGAAAAATCAAGCCTCAAGCAACACCATTGATACCATGTGATAATCATAATACGCATGCTAACGGCCAACATTTATGAAGTGCTTACCTTTACTCTGTGTCTGGCATTGTTCTATGCCCCTTACATCGACTCATTTAATCTTCACAATAACCTTATGATAGGGGTATTTGATTTCCAACTTATGGATGGGGAAACTGAGGCATGGAGCCATCAAGAAACCAGCCCAATATCTCAGGGCAGCTGAGTTGGACTCAGGCGTTCTGGTTCTAGGGCCCCGGCTGGACTGTCAACTCAGAATGCGGGCGCTGAATCGCTGACACCTCTCAAATTCCTTCCTTCCCCTTTTACTGACTCTCAGTGGAGCTAGTAAGCTGACCCCATCAGATGAAATGACTGGCCCTGAGTCTCAATATAAGATGCCCCCCAAGGGTACTCAACAGGATTGGAAGTGCGGAGTTTGCAGCCACTCTCGCCCTTTCTGAAGAAGGGTCTTCCCGCAGATTCCTATCACATGAAACTAACACAGCTCCATGGTTGCAAAAGTCAGCCCAGGAGGCCTTGCCTGACACTCCCCATTCCCTACCAAGCCTTAGAGGTATGCTCTCCCCTAGTCCTTTTGTAGCATTCACCACGCCTGCCTTATTCTCTGCTCTAATCCCACTGTTGTAACTCTAGCACCTAATGCTCAATAAACAGGTTGCATAAATGAATGGATGCACAATTGCATTCCATCTCCTGCTGTAACCTTCCTTTCCTGCCATGAGGAGCCTCACTCAACCACCCACACATTCCTTGAGACCACAAGAAGAAGATAAAACGAATCTCCAAAGCACTAATCTGCAAATGAAAACAACAGCTAAATTAAATGTAATCTCTACCCAGATGAGGAGCTCTCCACAGACCATTCTCGATTAATTCCAAGAGCCCCTGGGTGTGATGCCCAGCGCTTTCTCCCCAGTTGCAACAAGGGAGGGGTGCCCAGTGCCCACCGGGGAGGTGATGCCCCAACTAAACTGGGCAGCTGCTGGGGGGCAGCCACTAGGGAAGGGCATCCTCCGTCACCCCACCTCAAGGTAGCCAGATCATGCACATCTGCACGAGAAGATGGGAACTGCCTGTCTTTTAAATGTCAGCCACAAAATCAATATTGAGAAACAAACCCCCTGTAGACCACCGGTTAGCTTTCTCTAGACTAAATCATGGTGAGAGAAATGGCTAACGCGCTGGAGAGCCAGAGCCCCGGGACTCTGCCATTCATCGAAGGTGTAGCTTCCAGTAAGTTGCTCGAACTCTCTGTGCCCCAGTAAAACAGAAAGGATAACAGCGTGATGATTAAACTCGCAGAAGGCTCAGCACAGTTCCCTGCATATGAGAGACATGAATAAATGCCCTGTGGGCACCTGCCAACTGGGGACCCAGTTTTTCAGCCTCGTCCAGTTGCACTGCGATTCTGAACCCAGGGCGCCCGCTCCTACACCCGCCAATTCAAGCGGCATCCGATCCAGACACTGGCGGAGCTCCAGCCAGCTCCCCTGCAGCATCCGGATTCATGCACGGAGCATTTCCATAGCAATAACCTGTTCCACAAAAGGTACGGTAAATATTTACTATTTTTTCACACATTTCATATTATTTGGGTCTAACAATCTCACTGGCACACTCCACCGCTTCAGAAAATGACAATAGAGAAGCCAAGCGTCTGGGAACAAAACAGATACGCCTTCAGCGACGGGGACTTCGGCGAGCACGTGGCCGACCAAGAGCATCATGTGGCCACAGATTAAGAGACTGCAGGAAGCTCCGCTCACAGGGGCCCCCCAAAGCTGCCCCCAAAGCTGCCCCCAAAGCTGCCCCCAAAGCTGCTGAAGCTCCAGTTGTCCCATCTTCCTCCCGGCTGCAAATGCAATCCATCACAAAGATTCTAAACACTCCTTCATCTCTCCCT
>PVJS01033556.1:10155-22204 GCA_004027185.1 Glis glis | reverse complement strand
CCTAGTGAGGCCCTCTGCAACTTCGTGAGACCCGGTTTCAAAAATAAAGCATAAAAAATAGGGCCGGGGGTGTAGCGCGGAGGTAGAACGCCCCTGCGATCAATCCCCGGTACCGCAAAAAAAAAAAACAAAACAAAAAAAACAAAATCAGGCTCTCAATCCTGACTAGCTGGTTTCACACTCCTGTAACTCCTATCACAGACATTTACACAGGAATGTAGTATGGACCATGACTTCTACTAGAGGGAAGGACCTTCACCTTAATGACTGCAGTAGAATCTACTTTATACAAAGTCACTATACACTGTGGTTCTTTGGAAAAGGTCATGGCTAAAAATTCAGCTTAATGAAGTCTGCCCTATCCAGGGTTGTGATGGTTGTTGTTACTTAGAGCTTTGTTCATATTAACTATCCAAGGAGAGAGACTGAACAGTCCCAGCTTCCTGTCCTTCAAAACCTCATATATTCTCTGGACCATATCTGGGTCTTCTTTTTTTTTTTTAACTTTTTGTGGTACTAGAGATTGAACCCAGGGATGTTCCAACTCCAAGGCTACACCCCCAGACCTATATTATTTTTTATTTTGAAACAGGGTCTTGCTAAGGTGCTGAGGGTCTCACTGAATTGCTGAGGCTGGCCTCAAACCTGTGATCTTCCTGTTTCAGCCTCCCAAGTACTGCAACTATAGGCATGGGCTACCACATCTGGTCCTCAGTCTTTTTTGCTGATCTACCATCAGTTTCACCAGCTGACCCCTGGCTCCCTCTTCTCTGCTGAATTAAGAAACCACGTCATCTCACTGGTTAAAACTCTGCCCAATTCAAGCAGTTCTGCATGAACCTGAACCACGAATGAAGCGCACCAAGCTTCAGTGTACCATTCGGGTCCTCTAGTCTGGATGATGAGAGGCATGTTTCCCCCCCTTCTCTCCCTCCCCTGGCCTTTGCCTGTATTCCAGGTGAGTAAAGCTTGCCTGTCATAAAGATGAAGATCTAAAATGCAAACTCACTGTGCAGAGGTGGCTTCTCAAAAATGACAGAAAAGCTAATGTTAGCAGATCCTAAGACCAGGAATTCATGATTTCTTTCTAGTACACAATCTTCTCTTTCCTCCCAGCCTAACCCTGGTTACAGCCTAGAAACCCGCAGTCACCTTCCGGAGGGAATCACATTCCTTCTGCTGGGACTCCGTTTCCACTTTGGGACTGTCTCCACTGGCTTCCTCCACAGACTTATCTTGCAGGCTGAAAAAGAGTACTCTCTTCAAGGACTAAGAAATACGTGACTTTGACTCCTGGTTCTGCCATTTACAGTACATCTGGGGCAATATACTTAAGCCCCTCCAAATCATAATTGGGGATGATGTCTTAAGTCTGTTGAAATGTAGGGTGTGTCACACAGAAGCTACTCAATGCCGGTTCTCTCCCCTAGGGGCCAGAATCTATAACATGCCATCAGTTCTCTACTTGCCAAAGGCTCTTGTATTCTTTGTTTTGATATTAAAAAAATAAGCACGCATTACATGTATTTAGACTATAAAAGTCATAAACGTACACTGTAGAAATTTTGGAAAATACAAAAGAAAAAAAAATTTTTTTTTTGCAGTACCAGGGATTGAACCTAGGGGAATTCTACTCTGAGCTACACCCCTAGCCCTATTTTTATTCTTTATTTTGAAACAGGGTTTCACTAAGTTGTGGAGGCCTCACTAAGTAGCTGAGGCTGGCCGCGAACCCGGATCCTCCTGTCTCAGTCTCCCAAGTACTGGGATTCCAAGTGTGCTCCACCATGCCTGGCCAAAAGAAATTTTTTTTTTTTTTGCGGTACCGGGGATTGAACCCAGGGGTGTTCTACCTCCGTGCTACACCCCCGGCCCTATTTTTTTATACTTTATTTTGAAACCGGGTCTCACGAAGTTGCGGAGGGCCTCACTAGGTAGAGAGAGAGAGAGAGAGACAGGGAGAGAGAAAGAGAGAGAGAGCTGAGGCTGGCTGCAAACCCGGATCCTCTGGTCTCCGCCTCCCAAAGTACTGGGATTACAAGCGTGCACCACCACGCCCGGCCCAAAAGAAATTTTTTTTGTGTGTAAAACAGGGGATTCGACCTGGGGCCTTCCACATGCTAGGCAAGCATTCTACCACTGAGTTATATCCCTAAGATAGGGTCTTGCTAAGTTGCCCAGGCTGGCCTTGAACTTGCAATCCTACTGCCTCAGCCTCCTGAGTAGCTGGGAATACAGGACCAAACCACCACACCTGGCTCAAATGAACTTTTTTCTTGGTACACAGTTTGGAGCAGAGCCAACTTTGTCCCCTAATCCTGCTTCTGACTCCAAGCAAGGGCTTCTTCCAATGGGCCCCTTACAATTACCTCAAGCATGGCCCATCTGCTGAGATAAACAACAGGTTCGCAGTGATTAAATATTGAATGAGAAATCCAATTCACCCATTAGAGACTGGATTTGGTCCAAGAGGCCGTTGAGACAGCCATTACATGTTCAGAAAGTGCTATTAATATGGAAAAGGCTCCCAGGACACCCTGAGAGCACATTATGGCTTCTTGTTTTGTTCTCAGAACCTACCCTGGCAATTGAAAGCAATTCCTAAGGGCAAAGGAGAAACAGATGCTCCTGGTAGCCTTGATCTTACAAGGTTCCAAATGTAGATTAAGGCCCATGGGCCTCAGTATCAGGATCTATTTTTGAAAATAAACAGATAACCTTGCTTCCTAGTTATAATGTTTTCTTTCTTTTTTTTTCATTTATTTATTTTTGTGGTACTCTATCACTGAGCTACATTTATTTATTTCTGGGGATCTCTACCACTGAGCTACATCCACAACTCTTTTTTTTTTTTTTTTTGGCTTGGAACCCAGGGGCATTCTACCTCTGAGCTACACCCCCAGCCCTATTTTATTCTTTTATTTTGAAACATGGTCTCACTAAGATGCAGAGGGCCTCACTAAGTTGCTGAGGCTGGCTGCGAACCTGCAATCTTCCTGTCTCAGCCTCTCAAGTACTGGGATTACAAGCGTGCACCACTACACCCAGCTCCCAACTCTTTTTCTTTTTTTTTTTTTGAGACTAGTTTTACTAAGTTGCCAAGGCTGGTCTTAAAGTTGTGATCTTCCTTCCCCAACCTTGGGAAAGTAATTGGGACTATGGTTTGCAACACCATGCCTGGCTATAAAGTATTTTAATTCACTCAATATATATATATATATATCTCCAAGGATTTATTATATACCAGGCATTGGGTTAGATTCTCCCAAAGGATACCTCCCACTGCACCACTACATATCCCCCACTCCATCCCAATGATATATTCCCTGCCCATAAAGTGCTTTCCTATTATTCACAATCCAAAGAACATGAAGCTCAAAGAAGTAAAGAGATTTGCACAATCACCCAAAGTCACACAGGTGAGTACAGGGTCCCTAGCACCAGAACCTAGCTCTCTCCTCCTCCCCTCAATTCCACAGGGTTATTTACCTATGTCTAATAGAGGAGAATTCTGCTTCTCTCTGTCTCAGGCTTTCCAGTTGAACCTCCTTCTCTCTGCAAGTTGCCTGGATCTCCTCCAGCAAACTCTCCAGCTCAGTCACTCTCTCTTGCAGCTCTGTGCTCTTCAACTCAGAATCCTTAAGCTAAGAAACAAGATCCCATGCTCAGGTCAATAAGCCAAGGAAGACTTTTTGAATAGGTAGCACAAACAATTTGCAGTCCAGTTGCAAATTTGACAGATGTGAATCTGAACATGACTCCTTTGGGATTTTCCTTGCAGGAAGCCACAGGGTGATTGCAGACAGTAGATAGTAAGTGCCTGCCACTCCCTGCTTGCCCTGGGTATGCCCAGATATTGCTGCTACCTGCTGGCTCTGCTGCTGATGATCTTCCAGTGTAGGCAAGTCAGCCAGGTAGCGCTCCAAGGTCTCGATACGTTGCTGCTTTTCCCGGTTCTGCTCTGATTCCTTCTGACATTTCTTCTTCAAATTATTGATATGTTTATCACGACCTTTGACCTAGGGAGAAAAAATGTCAAATATGTCTCCATTCACTCTTCTAGGACTGTGAATATTAACTTATTCAAAGTAATCATTGTCTCTGTCCTTTTTTTTTTTTTTTGAGGTACCAGGGATGGAACCCAGGGGCGTTCTACCTCCCAGCTACACCCCCGGCCCTATTTTTTATACTTTATTTTGAAACCGGGTCTCACTAAGTAGCTGAGGCTGGCCGCGAACCCGGATACTCCGGTCTCCGCCTCCCAGTACTGGGATTACAAGCGTATACCACCACGCCCAGCTATTGTCTCTGTCCTTAAGGCCATGCACATTGTTCTACTGCAATGAAAGCAGGAAACTAATCAAATTGGGGCATAAATTGCAGAGTTAACACACCTGACCTTTATTTTATTTTATTTTTTTGGTACTGGGGATTGAAGCCAGAGGCATTCTACCTCCTTTTTATTTTTTTCTACCTCCTTTTTATTTTTTTGTTTTGAAACAGGGTCTCACTAGATTGCTGAAAGTCTTGCTAAGTTGCTGATGCTGCTTTTTTTTTTCGAGTGTCTGTGTGTGTGTGTGGTACCAGAGATTGAACCCAGAGGCATTCTACCTCTGAGCTATACCCTCAGCCCTATTTTATCTTTATTTTTGAAACAGGGTCTCACTAAGTTGCGGAGGGCCTCGCTAAGTTGCTGAGGCTGGCTGCAAACCTGTGATCCTCTTGTCGCAGCCTCCCAAGTACAGAGATTACAGGTGTGCGCCATGATGCCTGGCTCTGACCTTTCCATTCAAGGGCAGGGATGAATGGGTCCTGAGGCAATTTTTAAAATTGGTAGCACAGCCGGCGTGGTGGCGCACACCTGTAATCCTAGTACTTGGGAGGCTGAGACAGGAGGATCACAGGTTCGAGGACAGCCTCAGCAAGTAGTGAGACTCTCATCAACCTTGCAAGACCCTGTTTCAAAATAAAAATAAGGCTGGGGATATAGCTCAGAGGTAGAATGCCCCTGGGTTCAACCTCCAGTTAAAAAAAAAATGGTAGCCGGGCGTGGTGGCACACGCTTGTAATCCCAGTACTTGGGAGGCGGAGACTGGAGGATCCGGGTTCCCAGCCAGCCTCAGCGACTTAGTGAGGCCCTCCGAAACTTCTTGAGACCCGGTTTCAAAATAAAGTACAAAAGCCGGGCGTGGTGGCGCACGCTTGTAATCCCAGTACTTTGGGAGGCGGAGACTGGAGGATTCGGGTTCACGGCCAGCCTCAGCTCTCTCTCTCTCTGTCTCTCTCTCCCTCTCTCTCTCTCTCTGCCTTGTGAGGCCCTCC
This sequence comes from Glis glis, assembly GCA_004027185.1. NCBI lineage: Eukaryota > Metazoa > Chordata > Mammalia > Rodentia > Gliridae > Glis > Glis glis. Next base: position 16,882 of record PVJS01033556.1, on the reverse strand, counting down.
GCAACTTCGTGAGACCCGGTTTCAAAATAAAGTATAAAAAAAAATAGAGCCGGGGGCGTAGCGCGGAGGTAGAACGCCCCTGCGTTCAATCCCCGGTACTGCAAAAAAAAAAAAAAAAGTACAAAAAATAGGGCTGGGGGTGTAGCTCGGAGGTAGTCCACCCCTGGGTTCAATCCCCGGTACCGCAAAAAATAAAATAAAATAAAATAAAATTCTTGCTGGGCGTGGTGGTGCACGCTTGTAATCCCAGTACTTGGGAGGCTGAGACCGGAGGATCCGGGTTGGCAGACAGCCTCAGCTACATAGTGAGGCCTCCGCAACTTAGTGAGACCCTGTTTAGCTCAGAGGTAGAATGCCCCTGGGTTCAATCCCCAGTACCACCAAAAAAAAAAAAAAAAAATTTTTCTTAAAAAGGTAAACTGGCTACAGATATTTCTCTCTTTTCCCTTCCAAAACATCTAAAATATGACATCAAGGAAATAAAGTATTAACCTAACAAACATGTTTGATTTTAACATGTTTTCTTTTTTTTTTTTGCAGTACTGGGGATTGAACCCAGGGGCATTTTATCTCCAAGCTACACCCCCGGCCCTATTTTTTATTCTTTATGTTGAAATGGGGTCTCACTAAGTAGCTGAGGCTAGCCGTGAACCTGTGATCCTTCGGTCTCCACCTCCCAAGTACTGGGATTACAAGCGTGCGACACCACGCTCGGCTGATTTTAACATGTTTTCAAAAGATGAGCATAGGCAGAGGGGGTAAATGACTTGAAGCAGAGGAGTCAAGATCTGCACTGGAAGTTATGGACAACAAGGAAGATGATGTGCCACAACTCCCAAGAGCCTCTGTACTTGAAGCCAAGTCACCTCTGAAGGAGTGTCTCAATTACAGACCTGAAAAATATGGGAATTCATTGGAAATCTATACACAAATTAACTGAACTCTCACCCTCACCCTTGTCTTCCCCAAGAGAAGACTGAAGAAGTATTCTCTGGAGAAATAAAATGAGAGAGATTCCAGATTCAAGGATATCAGTCAAAGAAGACAGAGAAGGTTGTTGGGCATGGTGATGCACACTTATATATAATCCTAGTACTTGGGAGGCTGAGACAGGAGGATTGCAGGTTTGAGGAAAACCTCAGCAAGTAGTGAGACTCTCATCAACTTAGCGAGATCCTGTTTCAAAATAAAAATAAAATAGGGTGGGGGTGTAGCTTGGAGGTAGAATGCCCCTGGGTTCCATCCCCAGTACCAAAAAAAAGAAGACAGGGTGAAGTATTGGGTTGAAAACAATGAGACTCTAGAGCCAGGTGTGGTGGCGCATGCTTGTAATCCCAGTACTTGGGAGGCTGGGACAGGAGGATCACAGGTTCACAGCCAGCCTCAGCTACTTAGTGAGGCCCTCCGCAACTTAGTGAGACCCTGTTTCAAAATAAAGAATAAAAAATAGGACTGGGAGTGTAGCTTGGAGGTAGAATGCCCCTGGTTTCAATCTCCAGTACTGAAAAAAAAAAAAGCCAGATATGGCATCCATAAAACAAAGGTATATGTCTAGCCACATGTGGTATTGCCCACCTATAATCCCAGTGCTTGGAAGGCTGAGACAGAAGGATCGCCAGTTCGAGGCCAGGCTCAGCAATTTAGTGTGACCCTCGGCAACTTAGCGAGACTCTGTCTCAAAATAAAAAAATAAAAAGGGCTGGAAGTGTAGCCTGGAGGTAGAATGTTTCTGGGTTCAATCCCCAGTTAAAAAAAAAAATATATATATATAAATTTAATCAAAAAGTGAGTTGGGCATAGGAGCCCATGCCTGTAATCCCCGCTATTTGGATGGCTGAGGCAGGAGGATTGCAGGTTTGAGGACACCCTCAGCAATTGAGTGAGACTCTCAGCAACCTAGTAAGGCCATGTTGTTTGTATGTATGTATGTATGTATTTTTGTGTGTGTGGTACTGGGGATTGAACCCAGGGGCATTCTACCTCTGAGCTATACCTTCAGCCCTATTTTTATTCTTTATTTTATTTTTTTTTATTTATTTTTTTTTTGCGGTACTGGGGAGTGAACGCAGGGGCGTTACCTCCGCGCTACACCCCCGGCCCTATTTTTTATACTTTATTTTGAAACTGGGTCTCACGAAGTTGCGGAGGGCCTAAGTAGAAAGACAGAGAGACAGAGAGAGGGAGAGAGAGCGAGAGAGCTGAGGCTGGCCGTGAACCCGGATCCTCCGGTATCCGCCTCCCAAAATACTGGGATTACAAGCGTGCGCCACCACGCCTGGCCCTTATTCTTTATTTTGAAACGGTCTCACTAAGTTGCGGAGGGCCTCACTAAGTAGCTGAGGCTGGCCATGAACCTGTGATCCTCCTGTCTCAGCCTCCCAAGTACTGGGATTACAAGCGTGTGACACCACGCCTGGGTCCTATTTTTTTTTTAATTCTTTATTTTGAAACAGGGTCTCACTAAGTTGCAGAGGGCCTCATTAAGTAGCTGAGGCTGGCCACGAACCTACGATCTTCCTGTCTCAGCCTCCCAAGTACTGGGATTACAAGTATGCACCACCACGTCTGGCTCTAAGTGATTCTTGAGCACACTGATGTTTGAGAAGTCAGCTGTAGTGGCACATACCTGTAGGCCCAGTTACTCAGCAGGCTGAGGCAGGAGGATTGCTTGAGTCTAGGAGTTTGAGACCAGCCAGGGCAATATGGTGAGGCCCTGTTTCAAAACCTAAAAAAACAGCCAGGCATGGTAGCACACACTTGTAATCCCAGTACTTGGGAAGCTGAGACAGGAAGATCTGGGTTTGCAGCCAGCCTCAGCTACTTAATGAGGCCCTTTGCAACTTGGTGAGACCCTGTTTCAAAATAAAGACTAAAAAAATAGGGCTGGGGGTGTAGCCCGGAGGTAGAATGCCCCTGGGTTCAATCCCCCCATACCACACACACACACAAAAAAAAAACTAAAAAAGCTTGAGAAGCCCTGCTCTAATTTTGATATACATGGTCCAGGACTAAACATTACTAAACTTTCCCCCAAAGAACTTCTGTTTTAGAACAAGTTGTGAATTGGAAGTACAGAGTCAAAGATTTTAAACCAGTTTCTCCAATGACCTACCTCACCCTAAGGTAATTCTAAGAGCACTAAGAGCATAAATAAACTCCCAAACTAGCTGCTCATGTGGAATCTTTCTCTACTTTTTAGGTAGGGTCAGGTGAAACCAAACTGAATGGAATAAATTTACCACAGGCATTTAAACGTCATGCAACTGTGCCATCTGGTATGACTGCCCAGACTGGTTTTCCACCCAGGCGAGCCGGCAGCACATCATAACCAGGGAATTACATGACTTTCCCTGACTGTGGGAGTTTTGTGGACAAGATGAAGCATAAAGGAGAGATTCTGTTTCTAGTAGATAGGTTCTGTGTACAAAGCCAGTGAAGGGTTTCATGTAACTTGCTTTTCCTGGTTCCAGGAATGGGGGCCAAAAACAGCCTTGGTTGTTGGCAAAGATGGCTGTCAATTCCTTTGTGAATTGGAGAGTCATCAGCTCCTCAGCTCATTCTCTTTCTCTCTCCCCCTCTCCCTCTCTCTCTTTTGTGGTATGGGGATTGAAGCCAGGACCTTGCATATGCTAGGCGAGCGCTCTATTACTGAGCTATACCCCAGCCCCCTTTCTTTATTACATTTTGAGACAGGGTCTTGCTAAGTTTCCCAGGCTGGCCTCAAACTTGGAATCCTCCTGCCTCAGCCAATGGAGCGGCTGGGATTATAGGGTGCACCGCCACACCCAGCTCAGCTCACCCTTTCTTCCTGTCTCTTCCCCTCCTCTGAATGCTTCTGCAGCGTCGCTTTGAGAGATTCCCTGATGAGCTGGACTTCAACTTCTGAAGCAGAGAATTTCTTTTCCAGCTCCATCTTTTCTTTGCTCAAAGCTTCTGTCTTCTGTGCAAACTGTGCACGTAGGAAAGTATTCTCTCGCTGTAATTCCTGCCAAAAAGATTCTTAATATGTAACTATTCCCAACCCTTAAGTCCCAAGTACTTGACTTATTTCCAGCACACTTCATGGTCAAGTATCATCCTTCTCCAAGAATTTCTTCAAGCAGTGCTTCTCAAAGTGTGGTCCTAGGACAAATAGCATCAGCATTACCTAGTAGTACCATACTTTGTTAGAAATGCAAATTTTGGAGCCTTACTTGTAGGTCCACTGAATCAGAAACTGTGGATAGGCCATAATAACCTATGTTGTAATAAGCTCTTTAGGTGATTTGGATGCACACTCACATTTGAGAACTATTGCTTTAAAGCAATACCTGAGGAGTTGTAGTACAATGGAAGGACAGAGGATAAGATCACAAGCCTCGGGATCAGGGTTTGGCTCCCTTCACTCATTCTCTGTATGATCTTAGGCAAGTACTTCCTTCTCTTTGGACTTCAAATTTTTTCATCAATGAATTAGAGGAATGAACTAGATTTTTACCTAAGGGCCTTTCTCATTCTTTTTTTTGTTTTGTTTTTTGGTGTATGTGTATGGTATTGGGGATTGAACACCAGGGGTGTTCTACACTCCCAGCCCTATTTTAGTTTTTATTTTGAAACAGGGTCTAAGTTGTGAAGGGCCTTCTTAAGTTGCTGAGGCTGACCCCGAACCTGTGATCCTCTTGTCTCATCTTCCCAAGTACTGGGATTATAAGCATGTGCCACCATGCCCAGCTCCTTCCCACTCTTAACATTCTGGTTCTCTGAGATGGAATAGTGCCTTAACAGGCCTACTAGGTGGCAAACCCAGTACTATAATCTACCTAACACCCATTACGCAAAAGTCCAAGTTGCAGAAGCTTGGTCAACAAAGCAGGCTCTTTTCAAGCTTTCAATCCCCACAAACACTGACCTCAGTGAGCGCATGGCTTTTTTCTGTTGCTCCTAGACATGGAAGAATAAAAATGAGAATAGCCCCAATCCCCCATTACCTCTGCCTCTCCTTCCATTTGGCCATGACCAGCAGATTAAGACTTCTCAGAACATCACCCAACTCTAAGACCTTACTATCTACCTTGTTCTGCATCTGGATTTTTACCTTGTTCTACCTTTAAGCTTTTCCACCTTCATAAGGACACATCAAAGAGTGCCTTATAATTAAGATGTTCACTTTTTGAGGGCCAGGACACTTATATCACTTGATTCCTTTTGTATATTCTAGTTACCTAACAGTGCCAAGAACAGGGAAAACACTGAGTTACAGACAAGCAGAATTACCATCCTGGCTGCCAATGCTTACCTGCAGTCTCAGCAAGCAGACGTCCCCAAAGGGGGCAGGACGGCCTAAAAGGGCACTGTGGACTTGTAATTCACTCTCTCGTACTTTCTGCTCCAGCTGAGAGATGTGTTTCCTCTGCCTGTAAAACCAGTAGAATGAGATCTGGGGTCTTGCCACTAACCCCCTTACAATGTAAGCTCCTATTTTCCTTTGACAGATAAGTAACAATCCCTAATATGTAAACAAAGACCCTAATTGTGGACATCATGTTTTGCTGAAAGAGGAAGAACATATGAAAAATATGACTGAGGAAAAATGAGGAAAGATCAGCTACAATGAACCAGCTATCCCCAACAGGCGCTTCCTACAGCCCCTGCAAAGATACACAATTGCTCTATCACATTAGATACAAGGCTAGGATCCTTATCACCCTGACTCTACCGTGATGCAAGTCGTGGGCCTACACAGAGGGGATGCACTGCCCTTGGGAAGACCTTATTAAGTGACCTCAGTGGGGCTTGGGAGAGCAGAGCCTGGCCGTATAGCACCTCTTGCCATCTTACTTGTCAATGAGGAGTTCTTTTTCCTTCAGAAGGTGTTCATTACTGTTCAAGATGCTGATCCACTGTGCTGGCTCTAAGGTGGGTAGTAAAGGAGCAAAAGCAGCAGGATGGTGGCAGATGGCTCCATTCTGAAGCTGGAAGACACACATGCCAGAGGCTTGATTTTGACCACAGGGACCTGAAAACACCTGAGCAGTACCCAGCTAGCCTGAAGTCAAGGCCCAATTTGGCTTAGCCTGATAAGGACAATGTTTATGGAATAATTTTAGCTCTGATGTATGACTGGAAAGAACCTGCCAAGGAGATTTCTGCCAACTAAACACTCCCTGCTCAGAAAGGCTCTAGTTTCTAAGGTCAATTATCTTTTATTATCTGGCAACAGAGGCAAACCAGGAGCTAATATGTCCTTACTAGTCAGGTGTGGTGGCACATGCTTGTAATCCCAGTACTTGGGAGGCTGGAACAGGGGGATTTCAAGTTCAAGACCAGACTCAGCAACTTAGCGAGATCCTGTTCCAAAATAAAAAATAAAATCGGGCTGCTGGGGGTGTAGCTAGGAGGTAGAACACCCCTGGGTTCAATCCCCAGTACCACACACACACACACACGCACGCACAAAGTCCTCACTAACCAGGGAAGGAGAATATGTCCTTCTCCCTACTTCCCACTCTTTAGCGGCACAAAAACTTGAAAAATGTAAAAGTAGTCAGGTGTGGTGGTGTTGGGAGGCTGAGGCAGGAAGCTCATCAAGTTTAAGTCAGCAAGGGCAATTTATTTATTTTTATTATTTATTTATTTATTTATTTATTTATTTATTTATTTTGCGGTACTGGGGATTGAATTCAGGGGCTTCTACCTCTGAGCTACACCCCCAGCCCTATTTTTTTTTTTTTTTTTTGCGGTACTGGGG
>PVJS01033556.1:0-10055 GCA_004027185.1 Glis glis | reverse complement strand
GCTGGCCCCGAACCTGTGATCCTCCTATCTCATCCTCCCAATTACTGGGATTAAAAGCATGTGCTACAACGCCCGGCTCAGCAAGGGCAATTTAGAGAAACCCTTTATCAAGACAAAAAATAGCCAGGCGTGGTGGCGCATGCTTGTAATCCCAGTACTTGGGAGGTGTAGACTGGAGGATCCGGGTTCACAGCCAGCCTCAGTGACTTAGTGAGGCCCTCCACAACTTCGTGAGACCTGGTTTCAAAATAAAGTATAAAAAATAGGGCCAGGGGTGTAGCTCGGAGGTAGAATGTCCCTGGGTTCAATCCCCGGTACCGCAAAAAAAAAAAAAAGACAAAAAATAAAAAGGGGTAGGGATGTAGTTTAGTGGTAGAGTATCCCTGGATTAAATCCCCTGTACCACTAAATAAATAAATAAATATACAGTGGAAAAAAATACAGGGGTTCAAAGACAATTTTTATTTTATTTTTTAGTACTAGGGATTGAACCCAGGGGCATTCTATCTCCAAGCTACACCCTCAGCCCTTTTTATTTATTTATTTATTTATTTATTTATTTATTTATTTATTGAAATAAGGTCTTGCTAAGTTACTAAGGGTCTTGCTAAGTTGCTGAGGCTGGCCTCAAACCTGTGATTCTCCTGCCTTAGCCTCCCAAGTACTAGGATTACAGGCATGTGCCACCATACCCAACTCAAAGGTAATTTTTATTTTATTTTATTTATTTATTTATATTTATTTTGTGGTACTTGGATTGAACCCAGGGGCATTCTACCTCCGAGCTGCAACACCTGACTGATTTTATTTTTTATTTAGAAACAGGGTCTCACTAAGTTGCGGAGGGCCTCACTAAGTTGTTGAGCCTGGCCATGAACCTGTGATCCTCCTGTCTCAGCCTCCCAAGTACTGGGATTACAAGCATGTGCCACTACGCCTAGCTTCAAAGATAATTTTTTTTAAATTAGATCTGCCACTTACCATCTTTGTGGCCCCAGACAGATTATTTATTCTAAAAATCCAGTAAGTTTCTACATTTACTTCATCAGGTACTATGAGACTTAAATAAAATTCTTTTTTTTTTTGTACTGGGGATTGAACCCAGGGACATTCTACCTCAAAGCTACACCCCCAGCCCTAATTTTTATTCTTTATTTTGAAACAGGGTCTCACTAAGTTGCAGAGGGCCTCACTAAGTAGCCGAGGCTGGCCACGAACTTGTGATCCTCCTGTCTCAGCCTCCCAAGTGCTGGAATTACAAGTGTGCACCACCACGCCTGGCTTGACTGGTATGCAATTAGTGTTAGTGTCCTAACACTGGATTTTTTTTGAGAACCTATCTGTTTTAATTAGACCACCTCAGAGTCAATGGCTAAGAGCTCACGAACCTTCATTTCCTATCTACAAACATCTTTTTGTGTGTGTGTGTGTGTGGTACTGGGGATTGAACCCAGGGGCATTCTACCTCCAAGCTACACCCCCAGTCCTTTTTTATTTTCTGTTCTGAAACATGGTCTTGCTAGGTTCATGAGAGTCTTGCTACATTGCTGAGACTGTCCTCGACCCTTCAATCCTCCTGTCTCAACCTCCCAAGTACTGGGATTACAGGTGTGCGCCACCATGCCTGGCAACATCTTCCTTCTTAATAAATGTTTTCTTTAAAGTTAAAACTTAAGAGGACAAAGGCTATACAGTTCAAAGAACTGCACAGGAACCTGCAAAATATAAGGAAAGAAGGGTCTCTACCTGCATTTGCTCCATCTGTAAACGGATCAATTCCAGCTGCTGCCGACAAGTACTGAGTTCACAAGACTGCTCTCGGGGATGCCAAGGGTCAGGACTTGGTTGCCACACCTGAGAGGATAGAGGCTTGGAGAGCCCAGGAGCAGGCTGGAGTCCCAAAGGGAGCACCCCGCTGCTGTTAGGGTGTGGTCCATTCCGTTCAAATACTACCCCACTGCCTGGTGCCTTCTTGGCCTCAGGCAATACTTTATATAACTCCTTGTTTGTGTCGGTTCTTGGATTGTGGAAGTGGACTCGGTAGTGGGGATCTGAATAAAGTGGATCCATTACAGCTGACTGATTAAGGGTAGACTCCATGTTAGGAATATCAAACTTCCTCATCTCTTCCTCTCTTTCATGTCCCACTGCTGGAAACCAGGACTGCTCAATCCCATTTTCTCCAGAAGCACCACAGAAATACATGAGATCTCTAGATAGGCCTGGAGAACGTTTCACCGCACCAAAGTCTCCATTTCTTGTCATCCCCACACTTTCAGCCAACCCTGACAAAGGGAGTTTGGAAGAGGGTCCAGCAGGTGTAGAATTTGGCTTGGCAGGAGAGGTTCCCAAAGTAGAAGGCATCACATGGGCTGTTGGGATGGTTATGTGGCTTTTGATAGGCTGGAAAGAAGGGCTGCCATTTGAGCTGCAAAAATCTGTGGAGAGAATAGTCTTCCATAAGTCAAAACTGAAGCAGCTAGTTTTCTTGAGTTTGGCTGCTATGCCAGATGTTCTCTGCCTGTCCTCAGCCCATGCAGAGGACACTATCATTCAACATATCAGAAGACATGGCGACCTAACTGGGAGATGTGTGTTCCATGATCTCAAATGCCACTCAGAAGGTAAACAAACAAAAGGCAATAATGGCTTCGCTTTTAACTTATACTGTCTTCTGTGCCTGAATAGAAACCTTGCCAGTCAATAAGCAAAGCTGAAAACTGAAAAGAAAATCACTTACTTTAAGGGAAATGCATTAGGTCCTACTCTTCTGGAGTGGGGCAACTCCAAACTGTAATCCAATCTAACAAAAATATCCTTTCCAAGTGATACCAGAATCCTCTGTGACCTCCAAAAGCTTCCCAGCGAAGGTGAGCAAAGAATCTGAACTATCCAAAGAATAAGGCAAAGACCGTCCTGCTCAGTATTAAAGGCAGGGAGCACAGCATCTGAGTCAGGATTCTGTTTTCTCTCCCACACCCCAGCACTGACTGCCTGGATATGAAAAGTTATTCTTAGTAACTCTCAGGTTTCACTCTAGCCCAGTGAGCACTCTCAAGTGGGTACACAATGAAATCTTCTATTTTATATTTTGCCTTTCATTTGCCCCCTTGTTTGTACCCAACAGTGACTTTTTTTGGTACTGGAGATTGAACTCAGGGGCATTATACATCTGAACTACAACCCCAGCCTTTATTTTATATTTTGAAACAGGGTCTCATTCACTTAAGTTCTTTTTTACTATTGTGTTAATTTTTCTTATAATTTTTGTAACAGATACCTAGTTTTAAGATATTATTTCAGTCTATTGAAAACACTGAATTGATCCTTTGTTCTACTAGACCCTATCTTCTTTTATACAAATAAATACTAATCACAGACTCTAAAAACCCAAAACCAAAAATAGGTCTCACTAAGTTGCTGAGGCTGGCCGCAAACCTGCGATCCTCCTGTCTCAGCCTCCCAAGTATTGGGATTATAGGCATGCACCACCACGCCCAGCCCAACTGAGATTTTTAACTTTTTAACTTCAGACTAGCCTTATGTTTCCTTTATCTCCTACCTGGTCTTTGGAGATAACTCTCTGATTAAACCTGCTGCAATAGGTTCACATTTCTACCTATTTTCAACTTTCAAGTGCTACTTTGAGGAGGATTACAGGTTACAGGACTAATGTGGGCTGCAAGCAATTAAGACAGGAATGTAAGGTCACATACCTATTACTTTTAACAGGCAGAAAACAGAAAGAGGACAAAGAATACAACTTCGTCTCTTTTCAACTATGCCTGGTATTCTTTTCCAAACCAAGAACATCTACCATGGGAAGAGATACTATCAATTTGTCTTTTTCTCTCTACCAACTAACACAGTGCCTACTCAATTAATGAGGAAAGATTAGAATCTTTCCTAGAATTATATAAATACAGATCAGTTTTCATCTTCTCACTAAGCAGTTGTTTATAAACATGGGCAAGCCAGATGTGGTGGTGCACGCCTGTAATCCTAGTACTTGGGAGGTTGAAACAGGAGGATTGCAGGTTCAAGGACAGCCTCAGCAAGTAGTGAGATACTCATCAGTCTAGCAAGACCCTGTTTCAAAATAAAAATAGGGCTGGGGTGTAGCTCGGAGGTAGAATGCCCTGGGGCTTTTGTACCACACACACAAAAAATTAATTAATTAATCAAATAAAATATCTACTATAGCCAGGCATGGTCATACATGCCTATAATCCCAGTACTTTGGGGGCTGAGACAGGAGGATCCCAGGTTTGAAGTCAGCCTCAGCAACTAAGTGAGACTCTGTTTCAAAATAAAAAATAAAAAAAGGGCTGAGGGTGTACCTCAGTGGTAGAATGCCCCTGAGTTCAATTGCTAGTACCCTGCCAAACAATCAAATCTACTTTTTTTGTTTTGTTTTTTTGCAGTACTGGGGATTGAACCCAGGGGCATTCTACCTCCCAACTCCACCCCAGCCCTATTTTTTATTCTTTATTTTTGAAACAGTGTCTCACTAAGTTGTGGAGGGCCTAAGTAGCTGAAGCTGGCCACAAGCCTGCGATCCTCCTGTCTCAGCCTCCCAAGTACTGGGATTACAAGCGTGCACCACCATGCCCGGCTCAAATCTACTATTTGGTCAAGGTTCCATGACTGTATAGGTAGAGAAAATCTTTTTTTTTTTTTTTTGTGGTACCGGGGATTGAACCCAGAGGCATTCTACCTCCGCGCTACACCCCCAGCCCTATTTTTATACTTTATTTTGAAACCGGGTCTCACGAAGTTGCGGAGGGCCTCACTAAGTAGAGAGAGAGAGAGAGAGAGAGAGAGAGAGCTGAGGCTGGCCACGAACCCAGATCCTCTGGTCTCTGCCTCCCAAAGTACTATGATTACAAGCGTGCGCCACCATGCCCGGCCTACGTAGAGAAAATCTTAAGAAGTCAAAAGTCAAAATTAAATGGATAGTAATTTTCTTTTTTTGTGTGTGTGGTACTGGAAATTGAACCCAGGGGCATTCTATCTCCAAGCTATACACCCAGCACCTCCCTTTTTTTTTTATTTTGAAACAGGGTCTCACTAGGTTGCTGAGAGTCTCACTAAGTTGCCTAGGCTGATCTTGATCCTGAAATTCTCCTGTCTCAGCCTCCCAAGTACTGAGATTACAAGTGTGTACTACCATGCCTGGCTTGTAAATTCTTGATTATAAGCTGGGTGTGGTAGCACACACTTGTAAAAATTGGGCTGGGGGTGTAGCTTGAATGTAGAATGCCTCTGGGTTCAATCTCCAGTACCATAAATAAATAAATGAATAAATAAATAAATAAATAAATAAATAATAAATTCTTGCTGGGCGTGGTGGCGCACGCTTGTAATCCCAGTACTTTGGGAGGCAGAGACCAGAGGATCCGGGTTTGCGGCCAGCCTCAGCGCTCTCTCTCCCTCCCCCCCCGTCTCTCTCTCTCTTTCTCTCTCTCTACTTAGTGAGGCCCTCCACAACTTCGTGAGACCCGGTTTCAAAATAAAGTATAAAAAATAAGGCAGGGGGTGTAGCGCAGAAGTAGAACGCCCCTGGGTTCAATCCCCGGTACCACAAAAAAAATAATAAATAATAAATTCTTGATTATACAAAATGGCAAGAATACTATAGTCAGGCCTGAGATGTAACTTAGTGGTACAGGGCTTGCCTAGCATGTGTGAGGCCCTGCATTTGATGCCCAGCACAGTCAAAAATTAAAAATAAATAAATAAATAGACAGAAGAAAGGAAGGAGTCTAGAATCTGATAAGTAGCTGTGGGACATTGGGCAAATTGCTAAACCCCTAGAGAAATTTTTGTTACCAAAACAAGGCATTAAGATTGATTTTTAAAATCTTGTCTACTTCAAAATCAAGCACAACCCCCATATACACACAGCTATCAAAATTAGTGCTAGGTGTCTAGGAGTCATTACTAGTATATGTGTTTATTTCCCTTCCCTTTTCACTCCCCTTTTATTTTTTCCAAGAATTTCTACTCTTTTTTTGGAGGGGTTTACTGGGGATTGAACCCAAGGGCATTATACTTCTGAGCTATGTCCCTGGCCTTCTCCCCTCCTTTCTTTTTGGAAATAGGGGCTCGTTAAGTTGCTGAAGCTGGCCTAGAACCTGCGATCCTCCTGTCTCAGCCTCCCAAGTACTGGGATTACAGGCCTGGCCCATCTCACCCAGGCTAGTTTTCACATTTTCTTTTTTGTTGTTGTTCTTTTTGAAGGTACTGGGGATTGAACCCAGGGGCACTCTACCTCTGAGCTACATCTTCAGCCCTATTTTTTATTTTTTGTTTTGAAACAGGGTCTTGCTATGTTGCTGAGGCTGGCTGCGAACCTGCAATCCTCCTGTTTCAGCCTCCCAAGTACTGGGATTACAGGCATGTGCCACCATGCCCGCTCCATCATGAGTTCTTAATAGCACTAGTGAAATAATGTAGTAAAAATATGGCATAGTACCAATCACAAAATATATAAGAAGTAGTAGTTATTATCATTAGGTCCTCTGCCCTCCAGGCACTCACCATCTAAAGGGAAAAACAAAATACCCTTGGTAAAGTACTGCCCAGCAGTGTAAAAACAAGGTGCAGAGATAATAAAGATATAAGAATGCAAATAAAAAAAAAAGCTGGGCATGGTGGCTCATGCTTGTAATCCAAGTACTTGGGAGGCTGATACAGGAGGATCGCAGGTTCGCAGCCAGCCTCAGCTACTTAGTGAAGCCCTCTACAATTTAGTGAGACCCGGTTTCAAAATAAAGAATAAAAAATAGGTCTATAACTTCATAGCATAGACAGTAGTCTTGGTGATACCAAGAAAATATACTTGAATGGATTGAGTAGAGCCAGATCACAGAAGAACTGAAGTCTGTGAGCTTTTATCCTCCAAGTAATGGGAACAATTGAGGATTTGCAGGAAAAGCAAACTATGAACTCAGGCTTTTACAAAACTAATCTGACAGCACAGACTCGAGGCTAAGAAGCCTATTAGAAAGTTGTTTTAGCCATGTGTACATGCCTGAAATCCAAGCACTCAAGAGGCTGAGACAGGAGGACTGCAGATTGGAGGCCAGCCTCAAGCAATTTAGCGAGACTCTCAGCAACTTAGGGAGACTCTGTTTCTGAATAAAAAATAAAAAGGACTGGGAACCTGCCAGGTTTGCGGGTGTGGTGGCACATGCCTTGTAATCCCAGTATTTAGAAGGCTGAGACAGGAGGATGGCAGTTTATTTTCTTTGTGTGTATGCGTGTGTGTCTGTGTGTGTTACTGGGGATTGGACCCAGGGCATTCTACCTCTGAGCTACACCCCCAGTCCTGTTTTATTTTTTATTTTGAAAAAGGGTCTTACTAGGTTGATGAGTCTCACTACTTGCTGAGGCTATCCTCGAACCTGCAATCCTCCTGTCTCAGCCTCTCAAGAACTGGAATTATAGGCATGCGCCACTGCATGCCTGTAGGATTGCAGGTTTGAGGCCAGCGTGTAGTAACTTAGCAAGACCCTGTTTCAAAATAAAAAGGGCTGGGGATGTAACATGGAAGCAGAAGGCCCCTAGTTTCAATCTCTAGTACCCCAAAAAAGAAGAGTTAAGTCGACTCTCTGACTGAAGATGACCTTATGAATATTCTAGAAATGACAATACACCTGCAACTCAATCTGAAATGATGACATATTATTAGTAATCAATCAAATCATTAATCCAACCTTACCTTCTGCAATGTCTGAGCATGATGTGCCAATGGCTGTGTCCCCGCTGTCAGCTACACTTGAACAGCGGCTGAAGCGGCTCCGAAAGGCCTCCGAGATAACTGGAGTCTGCCATTCAGTCCCCAGGGAACTGCCTTTCTGAATTACATTGGAACCTGAAACAAGAAGCATTTTCCACTTTTACTGTGAACCAGTTGAGGTAATTCCATGAGTCATTTTTTTAAAAACCAGTTAAAAGCCAGGTATGGTAGCGCATGCCTATAATCCTAGTACTGGAGAGACTGGACAGGAGAATATAGATTTGAAGCCAGCCTCAGCAATTTGGCAAGACCCTCAGCAACTTAGCAAGACCCTATTTCAAAATTTTAAAAGGGAGGGAGGGGTTGGAGGTATAGTTTGGAGGTAGAAGGCCCCTGGGTTCAGTCCTCAGGACCCCCCCCAAAAACAATCCTTAAACCTATGAGGGAATAGCAGTACTCTACCCCTGTCTCACTCTCATGCCTATTTCAGCTACTCTGAGCTAGGAGATTTTAAGTGGAAATATAGACATGAGCCAGACATGGTGGTGCACGCTTGTAATCCCAGTACTCGGGAAGCTGAGACAGGAGGATCGCAGGTTTGCGGCCAGCCTCAGCTACTTAGTGAGGCCCTCCATGACTTAGTGAGACCCTGTTTCAAAATAAATAATAAAAAACAGTGCTGGGGGTGTAGCTCAGAGTAGAACGCCCCTGCGTTCAATTCCCAGTACCACAAAAAAAAAAAAAAGATTGAAATTAGACCTACCAAGAACCAAGGAGTGATGGGACAGAAAACAATCACATTTAGTAGCAGTTACTATTTATTGAAACCTAAAAGTACTTGGGAGGCTGAGACAGGAGGATTGCAGGTTCGAGGACAGCCTCAGAAAGTAGAAAGTCTCTCATCAACCTAGCGAGATCCTGTTTCAAAATAAAAAAGGGTGGGGGTATAGCTCAGAGGCAGAAGGCCCCTGGGTTCAGTACCACAAAAAAAGAAAGAAAAAGAAAGGAAACAAGGTCTTGCTAAATTGCTAAGGCTGGCCTCAAACCTGTGAACATTCTGTCTCAGCCTCCCAAATACTGGGATTACAGGAGCCTGACTCCTTTTTTATTTTTTTAGGTACTGGGGAGTGAACCCTTCAAGCTACACTCCCAGCCCTTTTTATTTTTATTTACTGATTTATTTTGTGGTACTAGGGTTGAACCCAGGGGCATTCTGCCCCCAAGCCATACCCCCAGCCTTTTTTATTTCTTGTTTAGAAACAGGGTCTCACAGCCAGGTGTGGTGGCGCACGCTTGTAATCCCAGTACTTTGGGAGGCGGAGACCGGAGGATCCGGGTTTGCGGTCAGCCTCAGCTCTCTCGTTCTCTCTCTCTCTCTCTCCTTAGTGAGGCCCTCCGCAACTTCGTGAGACCCGGTTTCAAAATAAAGTATAAAAAATAGGGCCGGGGGCGTAGCACGGAGGTAGAACGCCCCTGCGTTCAATCCCTGGTACCGCAAAAAAAAAAAAAAAAAAAAGAAATAGGGTCTCACTAGGTTGCTGAGAGTCTCGCTAAGTTGTTGAGGCTGTCCTCGAATCTGCAATCCTGTTTTAGCCTCCCAAGTACTGGGATTACAGGTGCAAGCCACCACACCCTGTATTTTTATTTTGAAACAGTGTCTCACTAAGTGGCTGAGGGTCTTGCTAAATTGCTGAAGCTGTGTGGTCCTCCTGTCTTAGCCTCCAAAGTACTGGGGTTACAGGCATGCACCACTACATGCCCAGTTTCTCTCATCTTTTAACCTATTTTCTTCTTGTTACCTTTACTTCTGCTTTCTATTGAAAGCAAAATAACTTTCCATTGACTCCTATTCTTTGGGTCATACTGGGCTGCTTGATTTGAAAGAATATGCCCCGGGGCGTTCTATCTCTGAGCTACACCCCCAGCCCTATTTTATTTTTTGTTTTGAAACGGGGTCTCATTGTGTTGCTGAGGGCCTTGCTAAGTTGCTGAGGCTGTCTTTGAACCTGCCATCCTTCCATCTCAGCCTCTCAAGTACTGGGATTATAGGTATGTACCACTGTTCCAGGTTTATAATAATTTTTAATAGAGAAGATAGTCAACAATCAGAGCTTCTAAGCAGCACAAGATTAGAAAATGTTACTATAGTATTAAGTTGGTGTAATTCTAGCCAGAAGCAAGGCAATTTAACCTCTTGGTGAGTCTATATGGCTTTTTTTTGTGTATGTGGTACTAGGGATTGAACCCAGGGGTATTCTACCTCCGAGCTACACCCCCAGCCCTATTTTTTATTCTTTTTTTTTTTTTTTTT